>QPKB01000011.1:18414453-18461188 GCA_003546025.1 Camphora micrantha
AGCAGACACTAACAATTAAAAAAAAAAAAAAAAATCAATACATCTATCTGACTCTGAGCACTATAGAGTGTAAGCAAGAATGAGGATAGTAGTAGACTAAAAGCAGCCTCAAGTTTATGTTCAAGTATAATGGGAGAAGTGCAACTGTTTGGAGAATTCCCAAGTATAATGTAGACTAAAATATTCCATTTTGCCTCAAGATCCGTTTGAGAAAGCTAAGGCATGATTTGGGCTAAATTTGCAGATGAGAACGTAGAAATAGTTTAAAACAAGAACCGTGGCAGATGCATTTCTGGACAGCATTTCAGGATAATGTCAACATAGAATATGCTTTTACACCTGCTCTTAAAGAAGCATTTATGGTGATGGTATGCCATGTATTCAGTTCCAGGACTATTGTAAAGCTGTTCAGCTTATAGTTTCTTGGACCACCATCATAAAAGGGTTCCCAGTCGCGTACAAAGGGATCGACGGCTGAAAGCCGTCCAAAACTGAACGACGGCCAAGGCCGTCATTTTTTTGTGTATTTTTTAAGTCGAAAATTGCCTTTTTATTGTAAGTTCATACTATAAATCATGGTATAAAACTAAGACTTGTCCAACATTAACCCATCCATATAATTTCCTTTGCTTCAACCCGATCAATATAAAATACATTTAAAAATGAGCACAAAGGATTTGATATATGGATTCATAAAGCATGGAGAAGTAAGATTTTCCAAACTACATGTGCAAACACAACCATTATTCTAGATTATTCAAAATCAAAACAAACAAAAGTTACATTTTCAACACGTATAAGACTATTAAATGGATAAATATTCTCTAAAGACTCAACCCTAGCCTTGGAACAAAGAGATGCAGAAGAATGAAGATTCTGAAGACAACCAAGCCCCACCAGATCCTCTACATCTGTAGATATGTACAACAATTAAAATACATGAATTCTCTTATATTCATATGTTTTGTATATGATCTATCTACATGACTACATGGATCCAGCTTTTAAAATTTTGAAATTTGATCACAACCCGTATAAGAGTACTGCTATAACTAAAGTCTAAGTAGCTATGTACATAACTAAAGTCTAAACAGTGGGGCGATAATCGCTTTTGATTATTTGAAAGAGAAGATTTTTGGAAAAGGAACGGACTTAGATAATCATTACATGGGTTCAAGAGGATACGGTGTTGGATTTGGGTGTCAATTGGTTTGTGAAAGTGAATTTGCCAGGGTCTAGCGTCTTTTCAAATACATTGGAGATGGAGATCTTTGGAGATGGGCTGTTCCTGACAATAAAGCTTTCAGCAATGGGTTAAAAGATTTCAATATTGAATACAGTGTTGACTTGAATCCAATCAATCTTGTTTGAGCAGGTAAGGAGTTGTATCAAAGAATATGCAAGTTCTTTGTTTTTAGTAATATGAGTTCTGCATGTCGTATATTTGCAATAATTCAAATTATTGTTTCAAACATTACATGAGTTATGTGGTGCGTAGTACTTTATCTTTTGGTCCCTATATCATTATTATGAGAGAGAAATGGTAGTGTTTTTTTTTTAATTAATGTTTATCTATTAAAACAGTGCAGTACAAGAGACTTTACTGGCAAGCTAAAGCAGATAAAAAGAATAAATGAAGTCAAAGCACAATTGCTTGAAAAGAGGACCTCCATGGCTACTTTCCTAGATCAATTTTCTCTTGTATCAATCACGCTTTCCAATGTACTGCTATAACTAAATTCTAAATAATAAGCTCCAATAAAACAGCTGAAAGAAGAAAAAAGGAAGGATTAAATTTAAAACCCCAAGATTTCTCACCTCCTTTTATTTTCTGTACGGAAGCAAGAAAGAACAGCCTTCCACCACATCTTCTTCAACCACTGCAACAAGAACAGCCGCAAGAAAACAATAAAACAACTGCAAATAGAAGGGTACTCAATCCAACTCCCTCAATTCCATAAAGAAACCCAAAGACTACAATTTTGGCAAATTCTCTATTGTGATTTTCAATGAGAATAAGTTGGCTATCTATAGAATCATTAACTAATAACATAAAAAATCATATCACATTACCAACACATCAATCTAATACAAACTTAATCCTACATTTCTAAATTTCATCATTCCATAATTCCCAAACCTATAAATGGACCTCACAACCACAAAACAGATCACCACCATCACCGTCGTCACCGTTGCGACCGACCACGTCGAAGTCTTTGACAAAGACCTCTCTTACCCCATCTCTCTCTTCCTCTCTTTCTTTGAAAGTGCCCTAATTGCCAAGATATTCTATTCCACTCCAGAGAAAGAAAAAACAGACACTCACAAAGGTTCTGATGAAGAATAAAGCAGTGAATTTTCATTTTTTTTTTTTTTTAAGGAGAATAAGGCAGTGAAGCTTCATGGGATCTCTGAAATGTTTTTTTATTGGGTTTCTGAAGGAACCCATTAAGAAAAACATTGTTATCCTTAAATGGTTTTTGGCCTCTTCTCCTTGATTTCAATCATCTCCACATGTACACTAGGCATATCTAGGGAGGGGTTGTTTTGAAATTGAAAACCAAGTCTTCAGAATGGTTCTTTCTGGTTACCACTTGCTTATATCATCAAATACAATAAATGAAACACAATCACACAATAAGTGTGCAAGAGAAGAATTTTCAAATGACTAGTTTGGGTCCTTAGAATTTGGTTACCCTGCAACCTCATTATCTAATTCTGTTTACCAATGTTTCATAATGGCAAAGAACAAAGTAATTGTCCTTATTGGTAAATCAGGCTATACAAAGATGTGCGTAGAAAGAAAGTTGCCTTGAATGCACTCCGTTCTCAAAGATCAAAACTTGCCTTCAAACCTAAGAATTGCTAATTTTGAATGTCCTAAACCAGTGTGTCATGCAAGCAGGAAGCTCTTGTGATGTAAAATGCATTGACTGACAACAAAGCATTATGTGGGACATCATATTAGCAAAAACATGGCCTAATTCTATATTTCCTTTTTTTTTTTTTTTGTTCAAATCCAGACCATCCATCTGGTTGGCATACAGTGATCAATAATCCACTAATCCGATGATCAGGACTGTTTAAATGAGCTCTTTGGTCTGTCCATTCACTAATGGCCCATCAATTGGGCAATCTATCAATCATATTGGCTCAACTAAATGAAAAATAATAAAATTGCTTGTTTTATTTATTCCAATGCCCAACTTAAATCAAAGTATAAATATTTCATCAACTGCGGAACAATGCTGATAGTAGTGGAATAATCCAATAGTGTTTAAAGAATTCGACATAAGCATCCCTGTTGATGTGCAATATTTTTCTCATTTCAAAGAACTGGTAGAACAGGTCACAGTGACTTGTTACAGATAACATGAATCCTAAAGATGGGTCACTTGAGCTCTCAAATTGGGCTCCAGGTGCCAAAACATGGTAGATTGTTCAGTTTTCCCACTACTTGCAACTACCATTTACTAATGTTCATCAAAATTGGTTATAGCGAGTCCAATGCTATATAAACAAGAAGAATCTGCTAAAGATGTTATTGCAGAGAAAGCTTTTTTACTTTTTTTTTAGAAAAGGAAGAGGATATTTTGAAGATGTGTACTTTTGATATGACCCCTTGTTTGAAAAATGGAGGCTTTACATTATTTTTACTAACCTAGTAAATTGCCTAAAGTCTTCTGTTTGTTGTATTGTTGTAGTATCTTAAAATCTTTTCAGTTCTAACTTTGATTTTTTTTTCTTATCTTTTTTCTTTATAATTTAGAAGAGACTCAAATTCAGTTTCTCCAACTACGTGAGCTTCAGCTGGTGCTAGTTGAAAGTTTCTGCGGAAATGTTGGGAGATAAGAGTAAGACACTGGATTTTCCCGCACCTTCTTCATTGCCATTTGGTGCAGCGAGAATTGGAGGGAAGAAGCTGCCTTTTCAGGCATATTTTCTGCAATAGAAAGGATCCTAAAATCCAATTTTTCAGGATCAGAAAGTGGCCCACAGCGCCGTGCCTGCTCACAAACGCCCCCTCAATATTGAAAAAAGAGTCCATGCACACGAGGTTTCCTTTGAATATGCGCTCCTGTGGTTCCCACTTCCCACCATACTTTTCTAAAGTGTGCTCCCTGATAATTGTACCAACACTTTTGAAATCAACTACCGATGCAATCATTGTATATATTCACAGGTATACAACTACATCAAAATTTTGTTTGAACATGTGAATCTAATACCAACTCATCAATCTAATAAAATCCTAATCCTATATTTCTAAATTTCATCATTCCATATGTTCCCAAACCTATAAATGGACCTCTCAACCACAAAACAGATCACCACCATCACCATCATCACCGTTGCGATCGACCGTTTATGAGTCTCTGACAAAGACCTCCCTTCCCCCATCTCTCTCTTCCTCTCTTTCTTTGAAAGTGCCCCAATTGCCAAGATATTCTTTTCCACTCCAGAGATGGAAACAACAAACACCCACAAAGGTATGATGAAGAATAGGCAGTGAAGTTTCATGAGATCTCTGAAATGTTTTTTTATTGGGTTTCTGAAGGAACCCATTAAGAAAAATGTTGTTATTCCTAAATGGGTTTTGCTTCTCCTCCTCGATTTCAATCATCTCCACATGTACACAAGGCATATCTGGGTAGGGGTTGTTTTCAAATTGAAATCCATGTCTTCATAATGGTTCTTTCTGGTAACCACTTGTTTATATCATCAAATACAATAAATGACACATTCACACAATAAGTGTGCAAGAGAAACTTTCTCAAATGACTAGTTTGGGTCCTTAGAATTTGGTTGCCCGACAACCTCATTATCTAATTCTATTTACCAATATTTCATAATGGCAACGAACAAAGTAATTGTCCTTACTGGTAAATTCAGGTTATACAAACATGCTCATAGAAAGAAAGTTTCCTTGAATGCACTCCGCTCTCAAAGATCAAAACTTAACTAAACCAGTGTGTCATGCAAGCAGGAAGCTTTTGTGATAGATCATGTAAAACACGGCCTAATTCTATATTTCGTTTTTTTTTTTTTTTTGTTCGAATCCAGACCATCCATTTGGTTGGCCTACAATCATTCAATAATCCACTAATCCGATGATCAGGATTGTTTGAATGAGCTCTTTGGTATAATGATAACAATTAGGGAAAAAAGAAAAGGCCAATAATGCAATATTTATTGTTGTTGTCTTCTTTTTTTTCTTTTCTTTTTTTTTTTTTTTGGGGGGGGGGGGGGGGGGGGGGGGTTTGGGCTTTTCCTGTTTTTTTTTTTTTTTTTTTTTCTTTTTTTTAACCTACACAAGGGACTCCACCATCATCCCCTTCCAGCATGTACAGTAGTAATAGTTATTAGTTTCCTGTTATGCAATGTTAATTATCTCCATGTACTGAGTTTACATCTATTACTGCACTCTAGTATCCAGTAGCTAGTATGCTAATATCACCATAGCCATCATATGTACAGTTATCTCCTTTATGTCTTAACCACCTCGTTCTAGCAACAGACATTTTTCTTTTGAATGGTAAAACCACATGAATATACACGAAACCACCAAAACTTAAGTTATTAAACCTTAAGTCAGGGCTTAAACTTTAAGGGAATCCCTCCCTCCAGCACTAGCAGTTCTATGCACTATAATAACATAAGGATGCTACTGTCTCAACAAAATCTCATTAGAATTAAGACCTTTCACAAATATTCAGTTAGCATCCCAATTCCTACAATTACAGCACTCAAGTGGAAACAAAGTAAATAATTTCACAAGACCAACACATTATCGATTCTACCAGCAACATCCACTACCTGGAAAGGCAGGCTAGGTCAAGTACTGGTTTCAAACAAAAGTAGAAAAAATCTCATTTAGTGAACTTTTATTGCCAGCCAATCCTCTTTTTTTCCGGGCATGGGGCCTGGAACCGGCACTTGTTGGGTTCAAATGTATGGTTAAGGAATTATCATAACTTCAACTGTTCATAATGTAAATGATTCCCAAGATTTACATTCATCCATAAAAGCTAGAATAAAGTATAAAGCAAACAAATTATCTGGAGGCATAAAGAGAAAGAACAAGAAAGTTTGTACAGTTTTAATACAATTTAGTGGGCCGGCTCCACTCTCCCTGGCCCCAAAAGCTTTTGACAAAGAAAATAATAGGTCTCGAACGAACTAGAGGATTCAGATCATGAAGTGGAGCCCAAACAAGTTTAGAAAATTAGAAAGTGAGATTAAGCTTTTTTTTTCTCAATTTTTTGCATATTCGTCACAGTGCGTGAGGATCTAAGGCATGGGACTTCACATTTGAGCTTTACTTTTGTATTGGAGATTACTAAATACTAAATAGATTAGATCACGAAAGGGCCTGCAAAGTGCATAAAATTAGATGAATGTGATTAAGTTTTTTTTTCCTTCATGTTTTTTCACATATTTTTTCCAAAATTTGTGAGGATTTAAGATACGAAAGTAAGTGTTTTGAGATTTATTAGTTTAATAGTAGAATGGTTTGAATTACCAATTTGGACAGACAGGATTTGAAAAAAAAAAAAAAAAAGAGAGAGGAAGAAAGCAGGGGATGAGTTTTGAAACCCACAACCCTTTCCCAAGAAATGAAATACAAGTGTGGGAGGTGTGATAGGTGCGAAAAGTTTAGGTTGAAAACAGCCCCATTTATACTGATTTTCACATCCCATTCACATATTTGGCGCAAACAAATGTATACATGCCTAAATATCACATACATATGTAAATGACCTCATGCGAACGAGCCCTCATGATATACTACTCTCCAGCATGAAATATTTGTCATTATGCCTCCAACAATTGAGGACTTGATTTTAGCTGATTTTTAGCATCAAACCATCGAAGAAGGGCATAAACAACAACAACAACAACAACATAAACGAAATCACCTAAACAACATATAAGTTCAACAAAATTGATCATTTAAATGTTAAGAAAGAATTACCAGACACGTTGAGACATGCCCGATGGATGCAACGAGAGAGCTGATCTGGTACATCAAATTTTAACCGTAACCATAACCAATGCGATCTTGATCTGGTGGCGTGCAGCATTGTAGAAATGGGACATTATCCTATCAAATGGGATGTTATCCAAATCACCAGCCAGGGATCTTCACCTCTGTGCATTGCATGAATTATCCTTTCAAATCAAATAAGAGATTATCAAACTGCCCCTATACAAATCTTCACTTCTGATCCTTCACCACTTTCACTAAAAGAAAAAGAAAAAGAAAAAAACCAATGCTAAGAAACCGTAGCAATTCAATACCAATAAATACGAACTAGAAACCTCCAATCCACAAATCCTCAGATCTGGGCAATACAACTCCAAAGGTTTTACAAGTTCTCAAACTCTAATCTCACACACCTTGAAAAAACAACAGAACATACAAATTTTCACAACTGTCCGCTTAAATTTCCAAGAAAGCTCTTATGATTCAAGAAATCAAACATCAAAACAAAACACAAAGCAATGCAAGAGATGGATGAGAGAGAGAGAGAGAGAGAGAGAGAGAGAGAGAGAGAGAGAGAGAGAGTATGGACAGGGGCTTTCCAAAGTACTAGAGGTGATATGGAAAGGGGTAAAAAGCAATAGCAAATAACACTTGTACATGGACACCATGCAATATTCCAAACCATTGCCATATTTAAAACACAAATACTGAAGCAGTTTTCACTTTCCAGTAAAATTTGCATGTTTCTTGCAAATATTTTTTTTACTTGATAGGATTTAAATTTAGCCACCATCAAATCATCATCTAAGCTACTGTGGCATTCTCAAGCTATTTTTGTTTTACAGGAAACATGTTTCTGGCATAGTACTAATGTCAATTCAAAACGAGTTCCCTCATATAATTCACAGTTCAATTTGCTATGTAGTTTAATGTACTCATGAGGAATTATGTGAGTGAAACAATCTAGAGTGCTGATTCTATATATGGGATATAAAAGAACAACAGAGATGGTAAACGATCAGCAATTCAAAGACAGAGTCCCTAACCACCGAATTTCTGCAAAGTAAAGACTAAAACACATCCAAAGAAGGGAAACAATAATTCAAAACAACATACTAATTAATGAAAAGGTCAATGAATCTATGAAAAATCAACAATTTCAGAAAGAAAACACAACCGGAAAACAAAACATATGTCCAATAGGCTTTACCCTATGATCCAAATCAAATCTGACAGTAATAACATAGACAAAGCATACAAATTTTCACAACTTTCTGCTTAAATTTGAAGAAAGCTATGATGTTTCAAGAAATCAAACATCCAAACAAAACACAAAGCAATGCAAGAAGATGGAGGAGATGGAGAGAGAGTACCGATGGGAAGGGGGCTTTCGAAAATGAAGGTGACGGTGTCGGCGTCGTCGATGATGTCGTCATTATTGACGCATTAGATGAGCTGGAGAGGGCGCGATCGCAGCGGAAGTGCTCGAAGTAGTCAGATCGGAGGAGGAGGGCGACGTGGCTGGAATCCATGGCCTGGAGGGAGAAGCCGGAGGTGGAGCAGAGAGAGGAGGAGAGAGAGAGTGGGGGGGGGAGGGATTTAGGGTTTCACACTCCAAAATCAAAAGAAACCCTCCGTTCTTTCTTTTTCGTTAGAAGAAGGCTTGCGAAGAAAGGAAACAACGGTCCATTTAATCCACCATTTATATACTTTGAAAAAAATGAATTCGGCATTGTGTTTTTTAATTTTCTAAAACTCATATAGTCAGATCGATCTCCTGTTTTACCCTATTGCCGATCCATCACGGGCCCATCTTTTTAAACCAAATCGATCTCTGCACGTCTTGGGCCCCGCCTTTATTAATTAATGATTGGTCCTTCAAGTAAATGATCTACAGCCGTGTTCTTAGGGGTCGTTTGTCTTTTACGCATGGGATATGTAAATATAATTTACACATGTAAATGATGGATATTCAAATTTTGAGTATGTAAGGTTTACACATGCGTTTATTTTTACAACGTTTGTCTAATAACATCATTTTCACACCATTTACACATGTGATTTATTTTACCATGTTTGTTTCAATGACATGCATAAATTTATTAGATGATCTTGTAAACAATAGTTAATCATTGAATTAGATTCTTCTATAATAATATGAACAAGAGACAAAAATGCCTATTTTATATCAAAGGTTTCATCTACATTTTAGATCCCTCAAAAGGAACATGTCTTTCAACATGAAATATAATTTTCAAAAATATAAATTTCTATGAATGATCAACGTCACAAAATACATTCCAACATATTTGGTACTCTACCTTACAAAACAAATATTTCAAAATAGAAGAACTCCATCTTCACAAAATATATATTTCGAATTTCTTTTCAAAAAATGATAGTATGTTCACTCATGAAAAAGATGATTCATTACGTCTAGTACTCATTTAACCGAATTCACTGCATCATTTGAGATGCACTAGCTCTTCTATTTGCTGATGCATTCCACATATCTGATGCTATTGTATCTCTGAGGCGATAAGCATATTGGCTGCCAGACTCGTCCTCAACTGCATCATCTTCATTGTCTTCTTGGTCAATATATATCACTTCATGATAATGACGTTGGCACAATTCATCATTGTTCGGATTTCGCATCATGATGAAAGTGTGTATTACAGCACAAGCATTTACAATTTTTGCTTGTGTTTTTACAGGATAATTCCGTGGTATATGCGTCAAAATAGGAAATCGTTCCTTCCACAGGACAAATGTTCTTTCCACAACATTTTGAAGTTTTGAATGACGAAGGCTAAAAGGCTCAGTCGACGTCCTTGGAGCTAATGCTTGACATCCATATTCCTTTAAGTGATATCGGGTTCCACGATAGGGTCCAATAAAACCTCGCTTATGAGCATAACCAGCATCAACAAGAAAATACTTTCCTATTAAGAATTAAAATGTCAAGTTTAGTATATATATTATTTAAATATATATATATATATATAAAATTAAACTGAGCTAGAATTTACCTTCTGGAACTTGCATATTATATATTCCTCTGTTTTGTAGAACATCAGAAAGGACTTTTTGATCATTGGCTGAGCCTTCAAAGCCGGCACATACAAACTGAAAGAGCATGTCAAAACCTACAGCTGCCATCACATTTTGGGCAATGAATCCCTTTCTACAACGATAACGTTGATGATCTTTAATTGGGACCCATGCTGGAACATAGGTGCCGTCAATAACACCAATATAATCCTGCGCAATCGTTAACAATTTAAACAATTTGTCATAAAGAATTAAGAAAAAAGTTGATGACCTGATTACTTAATTACCTTGAAAAATGGGTAGAAAATTCGATTTGAAGCAATATGTGCCGGTGTTGGTGTTTCAGGTTCAGGAACTTTAACATAATCGGGACATATATATAAAAGCGCTTCCAAAACAGCATTAAAGTACTTGCTAATTGTTGGGCCTGAATGTTGAAACTGAATTTGCATGACTCGATTACGCTCACTGTGGCCTACCGTATTTAGGAAGATGGCAACTTGTTCTTCTACAGTGACATTTTTAGTTGCACGCAATAATCCTTCTCTTTTCAGTAAATCACATAACTCCAAGAACACATCAGTCCTCATACGAAGTAAATCATATGTTAAACGCTCATGACCATTAATAAGGTATTGTGTGAAGTCATGACCAGTTAAAGATGAATTATGAACTCTCCTCCTTTTGACCCTCTTCTGTTTACAATGATGGTCTACAAGCATAATGACGACCATTGATAGTGCTACCAACCACCAAAAAATAATCTTCTTCTTTATGTCCATTACTTTATACTGCTTCATAATCAATTCACACATAAAACAGTGAGTAACTATTTTAGCCCATTCATAAAAACATTATTGTCACATGTTAAATCAACATTGTCCATCTAAAAGAAAAGCAAACACAACAATTGGATAAAAAAGAAAAGTCAAATAATACTAACATAACAATAAAATATAAAAGAGTGCCAAAATTTTAAAAAATTAAATAGAGAAGTCACACTTGGTCCAACATAACACTATAATATTAAATACCATCAAAAATGCAATAAAACTACTATAGTCTAAAAAAAAAATCACACTTGGTCCAACATAACACTACTAGATATCATCACTTAATTCCTCCAAAATCCAATCACGTCGATCCTCCTTGGTACGAAATGCAAGGAATTGACTCGACGCTTGTGGATCCCTTAGCATCCTAAGCGCTTTTCCACATAGAGATTTTTCTAATTCTAGCTCCTGAACAGCAGCGACAACATCTGCTTGACTCGGCCCTGATTGATTCAATTTTTCAGCAACATAGACAAGTGTGGCAGTCATCTCCTTTACTGCACGCACAATTTCACTATCAGTTTTAGCTTCACCTCGTACATTGCGTCGAGAACTTGCATTTGTATCTTTTCTAGTACGTGGGGCTTTGGAACATTCAGCCATCTCATCTGAACTAGATGAATGTACTACCACTTCATCAATTGGTACTTGGGGGCCTGAGATCGGATGTGGTGGGCGTTCGTTTGTCAGTACCACAACTTTTCCATCTGCAATTGTATCTCCATATATAATGATCAACTTTTCATAGTCGACACAACTTTTTCCTCGATACTTTGCATAATCAGGATGTACCTGAAGTATACAAATTGGACAATACAAAGTAAATAGTTTATTATAACTTAAACAATTGATGAAATATTATTTTAACTGAAAATTAATGATCCACTCACCTTGACATAGTCATCCCAAACTTGGTCTTCTGCAGTAACCTTTTTCTCCTTATCATCCCATCCAAACCCACTTAGGCCAATCAAAGTCTTGATCTGTTTGTAACGGGTTTTTAATGTTCTAAGGCGATTTCTAATTTTTCCTTTATCATAGTCATCTCCAAACTTTTCCATCATTTTTCGTTCTATCTCTTTCCACCCTTCAGTGGTATACCCACCTTCATCTTTTCTCCCAAGCTTTACTTGTTCTATAAATAAGTCCATCAAGTAATCATTGGAGTAGTCCGTCCATGAAATATACTTCTTTTCTCTTTTACCACGCTTGGTTCCGGTTGGTGTCTCAACTTGGATGGCTTGAACATGGTCTTCAACTTGTTCAGTATCCATTTCTAAAAAGGAACAAAATTGTTAAGAAAAAGATACAACTTTAGATAGATTGACATTCATAAATTTGTAATTGCCCACTTAGTTACTCTTTTCCACTCATGAACAAAATATTATACTAGATTAACATATCAAAATAAATAAACACACATTAGAGATTAACGCATCATTTTCTTTGATCATGTTCCAACGTGAGAGACACTGATAGAGATTGGCCTATGTTCTTTGTTTTGCGTGACTTCACACTTTCTTATTGTTTTCCTTGCCGTTTTAGGTCATTGAAGAATTTGCCAAGTTCGAGATGCTACTCAAGCTCAAGAGGGGGAGTAAGGAGAAGTTCAAGGTAGAAGTGCACAAGAACGTTGAAGGAAACTTTCTTCTGAATCAGATGCAACAGGAGCATAACTGATTTGTACATATGCAAGGCATATCCTCAAAATGAAGATACTCATGACTTGCTGTGTAATTTTACATATATGAACAAACTATATGTTCCTTATCAGGGCATGAATGTTTCTTATAGCTACCAGGCCTACTGGCTTTCTTCCTTTAAAGAAGGGAAAAAATAAATAAAAATGTATGGCGCACTGATGAAGTCTACATGTATAAAGAAGGACAACTCCTATTAGATGCCTTTTAAGGGATGGATATTCATGTCTTCCCTCTTGTGAATGATATGATCTACTCAGGTAAATGTTGGGATGGTTATCTTTTTATAGTGTTCAGTGATTTGATTGCTAATGAAACAGTAGCAGTTGGCTGCATCTTCAATTTAGACTGAAAAAGGCTTCGATGAAAGAAAGCACTGCTTTGTGATGAGCAGTCATTTTGTGGACCCCCTTGGTACTAAACTCCACTCAGAGTTTTGTGTAGGAAGGTTTGAGCAATTTGTCTTAACAGTTATCTTTGTAGGGTGAAGATAGCTAACAAACAAGGGGCTCCAAAGATGTGCCTGCATCAGTCATTGGCAAGTCTCTCCCTTTTTGTACAAACTAGCCCAGAACACTTGGATAAGCCATAGGCCCAGCAAGAGTCAGAACTAGAACCTTCCACCCACCACTCACTGAATATTCAAAAGAATCAGAACCAGAAAACCATATCGTGGCAATTATAACATTAATTCTACATTCTTTAAAGTGATTTATATGATGATGCTCGACCAAAAACAACTTTCTGATCAAACCAGCAAAGAGATGGTAGCAACAATGATTAATATACTTATAACATCAAACTATGAACATTGACCAATCACAAGTTAATGAACACATCAGCAAAGAGGATTGTTGAGTACACAGAGCAAACTAATCCAACCATTTCTTTTTAGTGGGTATAGCAACTTACTATACAACTATTAGAAAGGCCAAAAAATTCCTTACACTTCTAGAATTTTACCCCAAAGGGCTTGTGTATTTGTCGTGTTTGATTCTACCTAAGCTCCTAAAAATTGTCTCAAGAAGAGTAAATGTTATCTACAGATGATAATGTCCCAACCTGAGAGACACTGATAGAGATTGGCCCTTTACAGTTTGTCATTCTTCTTTATTGTAAGCTCTAGGTGAGTCCACTTTTCCTGTTGTAATCTTGTTTATTTCTTCCATCTCTCCGGTGGGTGTATGCTCAAAAAAAAGTTTCCTTACCCTTCAATTTTTAATCCTGCTCTCAGTATCATGCATATGAATTTTCTCATGAACATCAGATGCAATAAAAGTTGTTGGGTCCTTT
This sequence comes from Camphora micrantha, assembly GCA_003546025.1. Lineage (NCBI taxonomy): Eukaryota > Viridiplantae > Streptophyta > Magnoliopsida > Laurales > Lauraceae > Camphora > Camphora micrantha. The sequence goes on from QPKB01000011.1 coordinate 18,428,325, forward strand.
AAACAACAGATGTTGTCATGCTCAATGCCATAAACAGCTGGATGTGGATGCAAGACTTCAATATTGCCTTGCTTTTGTGAAGCTTGATTAATGGTACTCTGTGTGTGTGTGTGTGTTGTGTGTGTATGTTTTGTGTGTGTAGGATTGGTGGGTGGGGTCTGTAGTTTGTTGTGATGTTTTCATTTGGTGATAGCTTATTTTCATCATTTTGATGTTTTTTTGTTATAATGCAATAGTTACGTAACAATGGAAACATGATTTAATTTGCACTAGTGAATACATGATATGAGGAGTTATGTTAAAATGGAGACTTATGTGTGATCAAAGATGTGAATGGACAGTCATAGCTAATTGAATACCATCAAAAACATATGAGATGATTAAGTCTTTAAAGGAAAATGTGAGCAATTGTCTCTGGATACAAAACTATAGTCTATTGTAAATGGATGCTAGAAAAGCATTTTTAGTAGATGTTAAGAATACATGTTTGGTGAAAATATGAAAAAAAATCTTTGATGGAGTTGTGCTTTTTATGTTTTGTGTGACTTTGGATTCCTTAGTGAAGAAAATTGATTTTTGTTTGGTGCGATAAGTTTCCAGAAACAAAAGCCCGATACTCTGTTTCATGGTAATACTTTCTTAATGGTAACTATATCAATTTCCCAGTTCAGCATTATCAATTTATCACTACTCTCTTCTTTCACAAAATAATGTAATATTCATACATCTAGCTCTATTAGCTAATCACCCACTCACTGCGGACTTCGATTATTATGGGATAATGATTGGGGACCACGTGTACTTATTAATCTGAAAAAAATTAGTTGCCCCCCTAATGATACGCATAAATCCCATTTTATGGAATGGTGGTGTCACGTTCTGTTAGGTGTGACTTTGGATTGCTTAGCAAAGACCAATGTTTTTTTGTTTGGGTCTGGCAATTTCCCTTTGTTGAATGAAAAATCATCCAAGTACTCAATTTTTCACTGCAATATTCTCTTCATGATAATTTATTAATATCCCAGTTCAACATTAACATTCAAATGCTCATGAGCTAAACTAAATTGATATAACATTCAATCACACACACAGTGTAAAATCTTCTATTAATCCCCAGTGATTGTCATTTATTTCAGTATCTTTTTAAAGCTGTCAAATAGCTTAGAACACTGGATTTTGAGTCTCGAGGCTGCCCCAATCATATCCTCGACCACACATACCTAGGGGCTGTAAATACCTCCCAACTTGGAGGGCCTTGTTTGCATGTCAGTGGGATGCATTTCAGAGATGAATTTCTTTCTGTTTGGGTAATTTTGCAGTACCTCTTTCAGTCAAATGCTCAACTGTGATGAGTAACTAAATTTTCGGCTCATGCCCAGTTCTTCTAAATATAACTACTCTTTAACTTCTTCTAACAGGAATTTCATCAAACACTTAAAAGGCAGCATGTGTTCCTCAATTTATGTGAGTAGTGAACATTGCAACAAACTGAATTCAGCAAAACAGTGGACCTTAGAGGACTACATGTTAGAAAAACCCAAAAAGAACACATCAAACCATCATACTTAAATCAATGAAACACATGATTTTTTACAAACAAATGTCGAAACATCAAACCATCATACTTGAATCAACAAATGATCATACAGATATGTTGGCCAAAAAGATCTCAAACAAAAGCACCATTACAATAAATTAAAATGAATACCCAAATATAAAGAAAATTGGATTATCACAAAACATACAGTAATTTAATTAAAAAAAGCACAATAAATCAATGCAAAGAAAACACAGTAATTTAATAGGCATTTGATTGGAGATGTGGCTAAGACCATGATCTTCATGAAGTCAAGAACCCATTTGTGCTCAAGATTGTGATGCCCTATCAGAAATACTGGTAAAGAAACAGTATTTGTGCTCAGATCCTAATGCTCAAGATCATAATGGTTCTCTTGCTAGAAAAATGCTTGTGAACCCATTTGTTCATTAGCAGAGTGTAGTATTACCTTCACACGAAGAAATATACGCTATTGATTGTACTAAATACGGTTCGCAGTCAGAAACAGCCATGCTACAGACCCTGGCTTTGTGCCCGGGCTGTGGCACGGCTCCCCATGGGAGCCGTGCCAGATCCCGGGCACAAAAGCTCGGGGTCTGTAGACTTTTTGAGTCAGAAATCGCTCAGAATCCCAAGAGATTACTTCTTAGGCCCTAGTTTGCATGAAACTCCTTTTAATGGAAAAAGATATCCCACAATTTTCTAGAGCACGTCTTTCAACCGCGAGTTGCGTGAAATGCGGTTTGGAATCAACATTTTCCTAGAGCCTCATGTGACCCGATTTCATATTAAAATAGCCCTCGAATTGCGTTTTGGACTTAAACTACCCTCAATCCCATTGTCGGATGTGAATTTTGACCCCCCATGCACATGGCTTGGGAAATCTCCATTCACCTATATATGCTATTTATATCTTACATCGAAAATGAGGATTCCTACTATCCTCAAAATCGACGGATCACGATCGCCACATGCGGTAATGGCCGTAACACCGTTCTTCGACGAAACTTGAAGAAATGTGGGGTGAAAATAAATGGGTGGGTTCTTCCTCTTGTCTAATGTGCTGCCAACAACACACAACGGTTGTCTTGTCACATTGATTTGGATTTCTTTGGGTCTCTTTAATATAGGGTCAATTCAGGGCAATGAGTTAAAGTCCAGATAAAGGTTAATCCTCACACAGCTTAATCATAGTGCATCCAAGTAAAATAAAATAATTAAAATAAAGAAAATAAAAGGAGGAGGTGCCAAATATTTAAGAAGAGAATGGGCCCTGTTCCCGGGTACCCCCTTTAAATCCCTTGGCAAAATAGGTTTAAAGGCTGACTTTTCAAACCAAAGTGATGATGCAAATGAGACTTTGACTTGTGATTTCTATGTTTTTCATGTGCGATACACGAGTGATAAGAGTGAGAGGCCGATGGGCCGTAATTGATTGGAGGTGGCTGATGGGTCATGATTGATTGAAGGTGGCCGATGGGCCGTGATTGTTTAAAAATGTGTGTGAAATCGCTCATCTAGTCTCGTCATTCTCATTTATTCAATTTTAAAAGTCAGTTCTTCATTCCCTTTTATCATTAAGTTCGATTAAATATCTGACACCTGAGGTGGAGGAAGAAATAAAGGAAAAATCTTTTTGGGTTTATTTTGTTTGTTTTATAGTTTTTATGGATTTTTGATATTGGGCTAGAAGGGCTTAACTAGGGGATTTTACTTGGATTTACGTGATTAATGTTCTTTTATTGGTCATCGGATTAACCCGAACCTAAGGTCCTAGACCGTCCACATCAGCTCTCCCGGTCCCCCAATGGGGCCAAGAGAGGAGTGGAGCCTAATTAGTTGGAATTAAAGAGGTTAGTCTAGCCTGATTAGGGGGAGACCTAGATTTGAGTCTGGGGTCTAACCTAATCAGTCTCAACTATTACTAAATTTCTAATTCCAATTAATTAATATTTTTGGGTTTTTAATATCTTTTACTTTGTTTTTGATCTTTTTTGTTTTTATTATTATTATTTTGTTTTTGGTCTTGCTATCCAAAATTTCCAAAATTGATTTTCCTAATCCTAGTGAAAGGGGATGAGGAGAGAATGGCATAAATTATTAAATTTTTATTTATTAATCTACCTAACTAATTTAGGATTTTCTAAATAAATTCCCTAATCCTTATGAAAGGGGAGGAGGAGAAAAAAGTAATTATTAAACGTAACCTAATTGTTTTAATTAATCTAATACTTAGAATTCTATTTTTCTGTTTTTTCTCTTTTTCTTCTTTTTTTGTTGTTCTTTTTTTTTTTTTGGTAATTATGCAGTGTTGGATTTTATCCAACAAAAAGAAATGAAAATGCAACTAAGTTATATGATGCATGGGCATCTTGGGTGCATGAGCATGTTGAGATGCATGAACTAGGAATAATTTAAAACAAATGATAAAATTGAAAAATTCATGAGACGCATAAATGAGAAATAAATTGAAACATATAATAATATATATATGACTGACCTAGATGGATGAGCATATTTGATGCATGGGACATAATTTACGCATGAATAATGAGGCATAAGATAAATGGAGAATTAAGCCTAATAGAAAAAAAAAGAACATAATCTCAAATATGCATGTATGGGTTCGGTTTGGAAAAGTGGGTTCTAAAATGGGCTTGTGAAAGTGGGTCAGTCCGGGTAAGTGGGGTGTTGGTGGAGAAAGAAGAAGATGGAGAAGAAGAAGAAGAAGAGAAGAAAGAAAAAGAGAGAAAGAAAACAAAGATGGCTTGGTGGGGGGTGTGTAGGCGGTGCAGGGAGATAGATGGGTGTGTGTGTGTGTGTGCAGCAGCAACGCTGCTATGCAGGGTGGTGAAGGTGTATGCTATTGTGAGGGTGAAGAGAGGGTGGAGAAGAAGATGTGCTATACAACAGGTGGGTGCAATGTAGGGAGGAAGAAGACGCAGTAGAGCAAGGTGAGTGCAATGGCTGTGGCAAGAGGAGGAAGAGGAGAAAGACAGAAAAAGAAAAAAAGAAGATGGAGGCGTGCAGGTGGGTAAGGGCTAATTGGGTGTCCATTGAAGAAGGAGGGAGAGAAAGAAGAGAAAGAAATAAGGGTTCCCAGTGCAGGGAAAGGGGAAGAAGAAGGGAGAGAGAAGGAAGAAAGAATGGGGGAGGTGTTGGTGTGGCAGATGCAATGCAACGAGAGGTGGGGAGGCTCCTACCTGGTTCGGAGTCCGGCGACGAGGAGGAGATGTGATCTGCACAAGGAAGATGCTGGCGAAGAGAAGCTTTGTGCGTGGAGTGGCTTGTAGACGAGGAAGAAGTGGGCGACGATTTGGTTCCGGAGTCAGGCTGCGAGAAAGACGGCGAGGTATGATGCTGGGATGATGAGGTGAAGATGGAGGAGGGTGGAGATGGTGTGATGGAGGGGAGAGGAAGAAGAAAATAGGAAGGGAGGAAGAGAAGAGGGAGAGAGAGAGAGAGAGGGCAGGCGCAGGGGAAACGGAGAGGACAAGAGGGAGAAGTGGAGCAGGGGGGAGTGAGAGGAGAGAAGAAGGAGAGAGAGAGGGCAGGCGCAGGGGAAACAGAGAGGACGAGAGGGAGAGGTGGAGCAGGGGGAGTGAGAGGAGAGAAAAGAGAGAGAGAGATCTAGGGGCGAGTGGGAGAGAGATAGGGCAAAGGGGCGAGAGAGGGAGGCGGAGTGGTGGGGAAAGGGAGGTGGAGAAAAGAGAGGGCGGAACGAGAGATGGTGAGAGCAGAGAGGAAGAAGAGGAAGAAATGAGGCAGAGGGAGAGGGGTGCAGGTGACAGAGAAGGGGAGGAAGTTGTACCTGGCGCAGGGGAAGGCGACGCTTGAGGTGGAGGAGGAAGATGGAGGCTGCTGCTACATCTGGTGGTGCTGCTATGTGCGAGCGTGTTGTTGCGGCGAGATCAGGCTTCCTTGGGGTGGCTACTGCGTGCGTCTGAAGGAGGGAGATAGGGGAAGATGGTGAGCGAGCCTGGGATGGAGATGGAGGACCTGCGTCTGCGATAGAGAGGGAAAGAGAGATATCAGGGGCGATGGAGAGATAAGGAGCAAGAGATAGAGACGAGTGAGAGTTCCAGCGGAAGAGGGAGTGGGAGAGAGAGATATCCGGGGTGAGGGGAGAGTCCAGATCTTTGTGGACTCTCTTCTCCCATGCATGTGATGGGCAAGGCAGGCAAGGTCGGGTCTGGGTTAAGTTCAGGTTGGGCTTCAGGTTTGATTCAGATTAGATGGGTTTGGGCTTGGTTTTAATAGGTTGGATCGGGTCAGGTTCAGGTTCGGATTTGGCGGTTTTGGCTTGTGTTTGGACCAAAGGAATTGGTTCGGGCCTAGAAGGTGGGGTTTGATGGAGTTTGGTCGGGTTATCATCGTCGGGACCCAGGCTTCGTAGATTTTGATCCGCTTGCCGGATTTCGACGTTCTACACATCGGCGGAAAGCTCTCGGTGTGTAGGTCACTATGAAACAATTTTTAGGGCGATCGGAGGTTTGGAAATGATGTGGTTTTTTTTATGCGGGTGCCTTTTGAGTGTGGGACCCACTGTTATGATTTTTCGATCCGCCCGTCGGATCTCGGAGTTTTACATATGGACGGAAAGCCGTAGACAAGCAAATTGCAATAAGCCTATTTCCAGGGTGATCGGGGGTCCAAAAATGATAGGTGACCTTTGACTTGGGACCTAATCATGACACCATTAAATAGGGTGGATTGAATTACCTCTCATAGGGTGCCAAAATGAGGTGCCTACACTATATAGCGTCGGAAAGCTATCGGAATGTAGATTCTTTTGGTCTATACATCATAATGATTAGAGGTCGGGAAAAGGTAGGGATATCTTGATCAACGATCCTAACCTCCTAATTCATGCTAATCATATAATACTTAGGCAAATTAAGCATAATCTCTTTAGGAACAACCTGAGTGTGTTCTATATAGTCTGGAAGGGGCTTGGATAGTATTGTATGAAAGTCCAAGAGCGAATCCTAGAGGGGGGGGGGGGGGGGTGAATAGGGTGAGCCAAAAATTACTAGACCAACAATTAAATCTTTTAACTTTGAAGTCACTTATGCTTTGAGAAAGATTAATTTTCTTGTGAAGAGAAGCAATCTCTAAGTTAAGCATGCACAAGAAAACTAACAACTACAATCTTGATAGTATCAAACATAAGAGCATCATCCATGAAAATAAAAACAAAAGATCAATCACCATGACACAAACATTTATAGTGGTTCGGCCAACATGTCTACATCCACTCCTGGCAACCCTACCGGATTTCACTAGCTCAAATTAAGGTTTAGGATCACCTCAAACCTTACAAATACATCACTTATGCTTTTCAAGGTTAAGCAATAACCTATACACAATGCTTTTCTTTAGGCTAAGCAATAACCTTTACAAGATGATTTTCTCTTAAATAAAATGCCTATAAATGCATGGATAAGAGAACAATGAAGTGCAATTTAATGCCTCTAAAAAGGCTGATTAGAAAGTGAAAACTTAACTTCTAGAAGCATGCATATGAATGACAAAGACTATGAATAATGCATATACTAGAAATCACTCTATCTCTTTTTAGAAAGATGAAACTTTAAATGATGCAAAGATGATAAAACATATGTATGAGAGAGAGTTGTTTGACAGACACATGGTTTTCCAAAAGATCAAACTTGAAATGAAAAAGAACAATCTTAAGATTAACAAGTTAGATTTGAAAGCAAGGATTCATAACTCATGTGAATGGTAAATCATATGTTGATTTCATAAAGCTAACACTTTCAAAAACTTCAACGATTTAAAGATTCAAAGCATGTTCTAGCTTATCTATTGTCTTGTTGATCAACCAAGCTAGCTAGCTATAGTTCGTTCTACAGTTGCTATCGGTTGCTATAGTTAGTTCTCCTGTTGGCTTGATTGACTTGCAAGAGGAGTGGCGAATTACGTAGATAATCAAGGAAGGCCGAGAAGCTGGCTAACGCTAACGATAGGAAGAAGAACCAGCAAAGCACTATATAGATTGATAGATTGTCAGTCTGACTGACTATTTGACTCTCAATGAGAGATTGATAGAGATGGAAAGATTGCTAAGAGAGAGATAGCATTGTAATTAATTAAAGTAAGAAGCTAGCTAATCTGGTATAAGCTAGCATGCGCTAGATAGGCGCATGGCATGGCTGTTACTGGCCGATAGGCGCGCTTGCTTGCTATATGACTTGCAACCCATGCATGCCGGCTTCTCGTTACCATGCCCTGCTTATACCATGCTTCGACCCGGCTTCGCCTACGCGCTTAGCCTTAGTATAGTATAGCTGAGGCGCAAGGCTTCCCCTATATGGAATCCGTTCTTCGCCTACGCCTATCGGCGGCTGCTTTTCTTCGGCTTCGCCTACCTCCTCGATCATATCAACAGCTTGCTTGTGCCGCCTGCTCGCTCGCTTGGTCGCATCTATCTATCTGCTGCAGATGAGCACTCCCGATCACTCTCTGATCTACGTTCATCCCAGATGTGTTCGCACAGCCTAGATGGGAAAAAGGCCTTTTGAGAGTCTAGAAGCAGGGCGCTACTTTAGTTTACAAAGGTAACCGAAGGTTTACTTTGGAAACGCCGCCATGCCTCTTTTAGTTTATCCAAAGGCAACCAGCTTAGGTTGCCTTTGTTTGCTATACTAAAAGTCAGAATAGACTTTGCGCTAGCGATAGACTTAGCTAGCACCGCATCGGGCGGTGGGAAGGGCCGCTCGCGGGGGTTCGCCTTTTGATAATCAATCAATAAGTAGCGTAGGCTTCGATAGACTTGCAATAGCGATTCTTACCAGCAATCTTAGCGACCTCTATGCAGCAACTTCGTTGCCTTACGGCGCTACGAGAGATGCTCCGTTCGTTCCTCTACGCTCGCTTACGCTACGAGTCATTCACTGTTTACTGAGCAAGCAAAACCCATTGGTAAGCTTGCTATATGACTAGCTTACCCGTAAGCTAATCAAATCAATATGACTGGCTGGAATGTGGTATTGTAGCTATTGGTTGGTAAGCTTGCAATCAATATGACTATTGTTATTGCTATCTTACGAGCAGCTTGCTATACTCTATTAGTGCCTCTCATCTGGGTTGGGTCTATCATAAGCAACCGAGCTAGTAAGGTAAGTAGGTCTCTCTCTCTTTCTATTGACACAATGTCATATGCTCACTCGCTCCGAGTCAGTGTTGATCGCCCCAAAAATGGTTCTTCTCCCATCCGTCAGGTTTGTATGTACCCACGCTCCCGTTTCTTCTTTTCTTTTCTAGCACCTCCGGAACTATCCTTTCCGGCTGCCCCTTCCCCCCTGCCTTTGCTTTGCCCCTGGGTTTGTTTGTCAACCGCATGTTCAGACCGGGGCGGCAGAACAGATCTCCTTTGGAAAAATGGAATGAAATGCAAATTCATCGAAATTTGGTACTTGATTAAGTAGCCGCACACGTCATGGACATCCTGCTTCTATATGCCACAATGACGTATCAATTCCTATTGATAGTCAGGCGGGGTGAACATTCATTCCGCCACAAAGTCTGCTTTTGGTTTGGTTCAGCCCGTTCCATAAGGAGAAGGAGAAAAGGTTCCGCTCTAACGGAAAACTGGTCATTCAGCTCGTAGTATATACTTTACGTCACCACCTCCACTTCTTTCAGATTCTTCTTTGGTTTGGCCGCTAGCTTGAAGTCCACCCAAGAGAGTTCCCCGGCTTCTCGTGATGAGCGCAGCGCAGCAAAGGGTGTTTGCGCCAGAGGAGGCGTTGGAGAGTCGGTCGTTTGTTCTGACTCTATGGTCGGCCCGCCGAATCTCTTTCTTAGCGATTTGAAAGGGGAACGTCGTGATTCGCTCCTATTTCATCAAGTATCGCCGTAAAGCACTCGCTTCGCGCTATAGACTCGAACGAGTTCAGTCGTGTTGCGTCACGAGACTAAACTAAAGAGTAGAAGATCGACGAGCTGCCAGAATCAGCACTCTTTCTGATGTTGGAAGTCACTTTAGTACCATGGTATGCAGAAGTGATGACTATCTTAAGACAGCAAAGGAGAGTTCCTTTGAGTAAACGGAAGGAAAGAGTTAGTCAGAAAAGCACGACCTTATCAGAAGGTTAACGGAGTGAGTACTGTCTCGATGGGGAGCCGACATGGTACGTACTTAGGCGATCACCCTGAGGAAGTGAGTAAGGTGATCGATGAGGCCCATCCATCAAGGAATAGCTGGAGGACACGTTGGACCAGATGCAACTGCAAGGAAGATCTTGTTAGCTGGACTATACTAGGGGACACTTTGAACATACGTTCAAGAGGTTGTTAGAAGTGTTGATGCGGGGTAGAACTGTTGATTACATGCCGTTACAACCATGCCTCCAGGAATATTTTAGAGGTGGGGTCTTGACTTCGTTGGACCAATTTAACCTCCAAAAACAGTAAAACGATACATAGTAGTCAAACAGACTGAGTCAGTGGAGAGGGCATTGGTCGAAAACTCAGCAAGGAGTACAGCAAGATTCATCTATGAAGAAGTTCGAATTCGGTTGTCCGTTGGAGATTACAAGTGATCGTGGTACTCACTTTGTAGACGACCTCACTGCCTAACTACATTGTTTATGATCATGCACAAGAAGTCCAGTCCATCCACGTGCTAACGGTCAGGCAGAATCCACTAATAAGATTCTAGTGAGCTGCAGAAGTGCTAACAGAAAACTGGTCGACACGTCTGCATTCTGTTTGATGGGCGGGCCGAACTTCGTTGAAGTCGACCACGGGCTTGGCTTCACACCCTTTATTTTGTATGGAGAAGAGGCTATCATCCCACTCGAGTTATTGGTGCCTAGTCTTAGATTGGCTGTTAAGTTTCGACTTGGAGACAAAGAGAGTATGGCACGCCGATTGCAGAAGTTGGTGACTATGGAAGAAGATCGAAACCATGCAGAGTGGAGTACTCAAGCAAGACAGCAACAGAGGAAGGCCGACACCGACAGGAGAAGAGGGGGGATGGATGCGCAGGTCTTCAAGTATAATGGGAAGTCCTTCTTTCTCGGGAGAAGATCGGCTTCCTTCCGAGTTCACTTATGGAGAATGGTTCAGTTTAGAGGATCTGGAAGCGAAATTGCTACCCGTGAACGGGTCGAAGTGAAAGAGTTGACAAAATAAGACGATCCTAAAGTGCGAAGGATTGCAATCGATTCGCCCTTCTATTTTTCGTACATGTAATCCTTGCCTGCCCGTTTAGACATCATTCTGATTCTTTTGTCCACAGAAAGTCAGTGGTCTTTGGACAAGATGAGTTGCAGAGAGGCAGGAGATTGGACAGTCTGTTGGAAGGATCAACAGTTGGACCGACCAAGGAGGGTCGACTGTTGCGGAGGACTGTGCCTGTTCATAACGGTCCTAAGATCAGATCCGAGGACGTTTTCATTTGAAAATCGGGGTAACGGTTTACTGAACACTAGATTCACTTTTCTATTCTTTCACGAGAAGTCCTTACGCTCGTCCCTCGTATGATGAACATGTTTGAGTTACCAGCCATGTCTAAACAGGTGTCTTTCAACTCTGCTTATGATCACTCGAGCATTATAGGTGACTTTCGGTCGGTTCCCGAGCTAGCTAGTGTTCAGAAGTCACTTAAGATATGATATGTGAACTTACGAGAAGATCTTAGATGTTCACTTATGAGATTTAGTTAGATGAGTTCGTCCACCTCAGTACGAGACGGAGAAAGGCCTTGTGACCTCGTGTTGGAACTTTTGCACAGAGTAGACCATAGCTAACCCCTCTCGTTCCGTAGCGCTGTCATTCTTATCTGCTGCAGTCAAGCGCCTACTAGCAAAATGGGGTGATCGACTCCTGCCCTCCTGCGCCAGCACGCTCCCAATGGCATAGAGAGAGGCATCCGTGTGGACATGGAATTCCTTGTTCCAATCCGGATGAGTATGGGCGCCGTTATCAGCCGCTCCTTATTACCTTTCAAAGAGTCGTCATGCTCGGGGCCCCATTCAAACGTCGATCCCCTTTCTCAGCAAGGACTCAGGGGGGTGGGCTATTTTCGAACCATTATTGAGAAAGCGCCTGTAGTAGCCCACATGCCCCAGTAAAGACCTGACAGCGCTGACGTTGGTAGGCGTCTGCATTTCTTCAATGACCCTCATCTTTTCAGGGTCTGTCATCAGGCCCCCGCTTGAAACTACATGCCCCAGCAACTTCCCCTGCCTCATTAGGAATTTTCACTTTTGCGGGTTGAGCGCCAGAGACGCGCTCCGGCAGATCTCCAAACATTCTCGTCGACGCCCCAGGTGCTCCGACGCTTTCCCATAAATGCTCCAATCGTCCAGGAAGACTTGCACATGCTTGGATGCCATTTCCTTAAATAACTGGAGTATAGCTCGCTGGAAGGCGGCTGGCGCATTACAAAGTCCGAATGGGCATCCGGTTGTAGGCATAGATCCCATGCTCCGTAGTCAATGTGGTCTTCAACTTGTCTTCTCCGGCAATGTGGTCATTGAACGGGCGGTGGTATCCGTCCAGGAAGGAATAGGCCTCATTGCCTGCGACTTCCTCCAAGATGCAGTCCTTCCAGGGTAAAGGAAACGGATCCTTCTTTGTGACCTCGCCCGAAAATCTACGCGGATTCTAAGCTTCCCATTAACCTAAAAATGATGCCCGCTTCCAATTCTTAACCTCCTCATGGACAGCCTCAGCGTACTTCGGGTATATAGCATAGCAGCGGCTACTAGCTTCCTTAGCTTTTGCTAGGAGCTACTTTGCGGGCGAAGCTCTATAAGCTTGAGGAAAGAGAGCGCTGCATGCCTTTTATAGTTGCCCCTTAGCCTCGATAGACTCGGCAGCTTCGCTGCCTTAGCGTATCCTCGTCCGTAATTGAAGGCTTTGCCCTTAGTCTTTCCCTTTGTAGAACGATAGCTTCGCTTCCTTAGCGGTCGTTTATTAGCGTAGCCCCTCATCGTTCTTATTATATGGGGTTTTCCTCGTCTGGATCTCATTGATCGTAAATATTATTAGGTTTCGTCAACCACGGTGAGGTGATGGTTGTTGCCGGGCCAGCCTTTGCATGGAATGACCATACGGAAGCCAGCGTACGGATTGAAGAGCCAGTGAAAAGGCGTACGGATCGATGACATCTCCTGGAGCGTGCCCCCTTCATTCAGTGAAGGGGTATTGCCCAGTAGCCATAGTCCACAGTGGTCCAGCCCAGGCCTTCTCCGGCCTAGGTCCAGAGAAATGGCCTTGAACCGTGGGTGCGTCATCCACATTGCATCAAATTGGAAGGGTTTAGCACCCCACTGTCCACATTTTATCAGCAGAGGGTGGTGGTCCGAGGAGATTCTGGGTAGAATCTTCACCGATGAGTCAGGAAAAAAAGAGAGCCAATTGCTGCTAATTAGCGCTCTATCTAATTTAGCCATGATTCTCGCCTCCCCTTTTCTTAAATTTGTCTAAGTAAAGTTCCTGTTTCCTTTGTTAAGCTCCATGAAATTACAGTCACTGATCATTGTCCTGAATTCCAAGGTTGGGACTCGAGGGGGTCTCAGACCTCCCAATTTCTCTTCACTGCTGCTAACTGCATTATAATCACCAGCGACTATCCATGGTTCATCAAAATTGGATGCCATGTTCTCCAATTCCCTCCAAAGTCGCCTTCTTTCCTTCGGATTGTTTCTTCCATACACACCCGTCATGATCCACCTCTTATCTGAGCCTTTTTCCGACACCATTATACTCCGATTCTCCCACAGGCTCAACTTCCACTGATTCCTTATCCCAACCAAGCCGGTCGGAGTTGTAATTGTGAATAAGCCCTTGGTCCCTTGCAACATACCGATGAATTTTCTCCATGTTACTTTTGATCACCTTAGTCTCTATCAAGAAGCTCACCTTAAGACTCGTTCAGTAGACTTCACTCGTTGTATCCTCAGGCCTAAGGACTCTATAGACTCGTTACGCAGCGAGTGGAGTGCACTCCACGAGCCAACGAGTTCTGGTCTCGTTACGCAACACGACTGAACTCGTTGGAGTCTATCTTGTGTGGCGTAAAACCAGACGTTGTCTTGGCAGTCACCAGAAGGGATTCCACTTTTTTTTATTTGCTTGCATCCTGCCTCTTTTTTTTTCCTTCGCTAACCCCTCCGTTCGTATGGGAGTTCTGAGGAGGGGGGAGATCCGGATTGTCTGGCAGTGCATGAGCATCAGAAATCCATCTGGAGTACGCAACGAAGGACGGTTACGTGAAGTTGCAAGGCTCGTGAGGAAGGACAGTTATTTGAAGTCACCAGTGGTAAGGAGTCGACCTGAACATTGTTCAGTCGGTAGTTAGCAAGACGGGACTTTTTAGTGTCACTAAGTTCTTTTCCACTTGCTTCTTTATGGAATCTTCTGCTCTTTGCCTTACTGGCGTTGTACGTGGCGTTGTCCCGAGCCACATTGTTTGATCGTGGAGAATCATGGAACGGGTCACGATAAACCAGCAAATGGATTGGATGCTGGAGCAATGTGACCAACTTCCCTACTATAGTCAGAATACCCTGGAACATCGGTTCCGCCCTTTGGTTGAGATGGTGTAACCCCGTTTGAAGACCAAGGACTGAGACGGGTAAAGCATTTCCTTCTTTGAGGAAGCTTAAGGCATTTCAACCTGCGCCTTCACCTCTACCCCTTAATCAGACATACCCCTTGAAGACGGAGGAGACACCAATTCCGATGACGAGTCATCCATCGCAGATGCTGGATATGAGTCAGATGTTGGTTCCAACAGTTTCTATGAGTTCGACGTCAGTGAGGAAGAAGAATCAGCCGACGCCTCCCCAGATGAAGGAGTTGCCATGGAGTAATCCTCTTTATGAAGAAGAGGAGTGTGAGCACACTCTGTCTTGTGAACTCGTCACATTTGAAGACCCTTGATTGTGGCTTTCCTGATTGATAAGGTCATTGCGGATCATAGGGCTTTTTCACCCATGGACTTGTCTGTACTAAAGACGCCAGTACCTCTTGAACCCTCAGACGTCTTGGAGGTCACCGACTACGGCATGGCCGGTGTACGTGACGCAGGTTGAGGAAGGCGTAGCCGACGCCTTCGCCCTTATCAGACAGACCGACCCTATTATATTAGCCGGACGCCCCACACTAGCCCCTTGACACCTGACCTTTTGTTGTAATTGAGATGGAAGACTTAGACTCCACTCAATACCTCATGGCGTCCGCCCCCGACCCATATATTCTACTTTATCAGGCGTCTTGGATCATGACCCAGGCGTCTGTTCACAGGGCCTTATCCCTGATGGTTTTGTTCGACTTGTGTGGGATCCGGCCCACAACCCTTTAGCGTGGTGCTGGGGACCAGCACGATTGGAAAAGGGGAGGTTTGATCCTTTTTAGTCTCAATGTCCTTCCAACTAGTGACACCCATCCCGCATTTTTGCCCTAAATCCCTCCTGTTGTTCCTTATGTCATAAGCTTTCCGACGCCTCAGACCGCGCGTCAATTGGACATCGTGCGGCCACCCCGGAAGCCTTTTCTTGTGTAGGACACCTACCCTGCCATTAAGGTATCCCCTTGACCCAAGGCCCCTAGACACTTAGGATCCCTTGTGGTAGTTGTTCCGCCAGCCATCACTGTCACTGTCACGAACAGTGAACGGTCAGGGAGTGGAGCAGTTCTTACGGTGCATGATCGAGGGCGTGCTCGACCAAACCATTATGTAAATGTTCACTTCTGAATGCCGGATTCTCAGGCTCCGCGCCATATCAGATCGTGGAGTCAGAATCCGTTGGTGAAACGTGCTCCTTTTTCTTTGTATAAAGAAAGTCGTTCTAGACTGGTTTTAGGGGGGCTAGAGCTTTCGGGCTAGAAAGTTGACTGCCTTCGGGCGTTCTGTAAAGTTTCATCTTTTCTTTGATTCATTCTCTTTTGGGTTCCTCATTTGTCTATCTGCCTGTGCGAATTATTAATTCTTTGTTTAGGGCGCTCATTCCGCTTAATCTGTTATTACTCTTGCATACATCCAACTAGCAGTTGATGGCATCTTGGGCATCCTGGCGGCTAGGCTAAGTCGGAACAGTGGCAAATCCTGCAGGGAGGCCTCACCCGAGGCCGATTCCAGTGGATCACTATAGAAGATTCTAGAAGCAAGCTACGCTACCTTCTGGCTAGCTCGTGCAATCTTAGATAAATTCCTTCGCGCTTAGCTTAGTAAGCTAGCTTGGTAAGCTAAGCAAGCCTGGTTCTCCGGGCACTATGGTAGGACGTGGATCGATCATGACGAGAATGGGCTTCTCCGTAATGTAATGTAATAGAAGAGTCACGGTCCAGTTCCCCGGGCTTTCTCCCTTCTCGACCAGACGAAGGAGATATGAATTCAATTCAGGCAGGTAAGGGCTCGGCTTGACCGTGTGTTCTCTCCTGGTCGGGTCGGAGGCGAAGACTGGCAAAGTTCATCATTCAGTGGTGGGGTGTTCATAGAAAAGAAGGCGTCGCCCAACGAGTGGCGGATTTGGATGGAGTCTCGCTTGGATGCTGGGGAGATCCATAGATCTGGATAGAGTCTCGCTCATAGAGGAAGAGTACGCGCGCTAGCGCGCTACGGCTTACGCAGTGGATCGGATCAGATAGCCCTTCGGGCAACCAACCCAACCCGGCACATCCAATTCCGATCAACAACTTGGAGGTATGGCTGAGTGGCTTAAGGCATTGGTTTGCTAAATCGACATACAAGAAGATTGTATCATGGGTTCGAATCCCATTTCCTCCGGCACGGAAGTGGAACGGGCGGGCGAAATTACGTGAGAGAAAGAACCTCTTGGTGGAGTCCCCCGGAGGACCGAAGAGCACGACTTATTAGTGTGACTAGGAGCGGAGAGCCTCTTTCTTGTTCTTGGTGGCGTCTATAGCGAAGAACACCTGACCGAACGAGGGCCGTCCAGTCCCTCTCGGTTCGTCGAGCAAGCTCCTCCACTGCTTGGTAAGGTAGGGCGCTATTCGATGAAGAAAACACACTTTAGGAAAGTGGTTCAGGTAGCTCAGCTGGTTAGAGCAAAGGACTGAAAATCCTTGTGTCAGTGGTTCGAATCCACTTCTAAGCGGGCGAAGGGTAAAAAGGGCACGTAGCCGGGAGCGAGCCGGATTTAAAAATGAAAGTGGTTGAAAAGTGGTTGGAGGCAGATTTTCTAAAAGCGGTTGATTACTCGGATTGGTTCTCGCGTCCCTGTGCCCAAAAAGGATGGGCGAGTTCGGTTCGAGTCTTCATCGATCGGGTGGCTCTTGGATGAAAGGGCTCCGGGGGGGTGAGACGAGGTGTAGCGCAGTCTGGTCAGCGCATCTGTTTTGGGTACAGAGGGCCATAGGTTCGAATCCTGTCACCTTGATGTGAGCTGAAGTCAGCTAATACTCAAATCTGAAATCTGCACAATATGAAGAAGAATATCCATCGACCGTTACCACCTCATCTTACTCTTTATATGTCACAGCTCACTTCGACGTTTCCAATTTCCCATAGAATCTCCGGGGCTTTCCTAGCCACTATAAGGGGGTGGGTTTGGTTTGAACCTGTACCCTATGAGATTGGGAAGAAAATCAAACGTAAAGCAACTACAGTAAGGGAGGCTTGGTCCAAGCAAAAGAAATGACCAGGTATCTCACACTTGCTCCTCTTGGCTGGCATGGGTCCTTTCAGGCACAGGTCAACTAAACGATAAATGTGGTCCATACGTGATGGTCCACTTGAGATGCCACTACTCCCATGACTATCCGAACTGAGGCAATCTTTTGTCAGGTGCGAAAATGAGCCATAAGTCAAGGTGACGAGAGCTGACCTTGGACCATTAAGACTGACGGTTCGAGCCACCAGTGGAAGAGTGGAAAACCTACTCCTGGGTGACATGAAACAATCGACGATCTACTGCTCCCTCATACACAGGAGGATCAGACGAAGAATCGCTCAGGTTAAGGAATTTGACTTTCAGTCTCATCTCTGGTCTTGTGGGATAGCAGACAATGACTCGGTATCAGGCTCGTACTAGACTCAAGCGATCAGGCAAGGAGGACAGCGGGTATCAGGGGCTTTAACCTTAATTTAAAGATCAGATCCAAAAGTTAGAAAAGGAACAAAGATTTCAGAAAACAGGAAGGGATTCTATAACATTCGAGATTCATAAAGGTAGCACAAAAACACGCGTCCCAATTCAATAGATTTGAGTTCAAGTGGCGCAGGACCTCCCGCCATGAGTTCCCTCACACTGATGATTCAGCAGGAGAACGGTGTAGTAGACTCTCGGTCAGACCTAATATACGTATAATCGGTTAAAGAACCCGGAAAGCCATCAGGACCTGGAATTAAAAGACAGGAATACTGGGAAGTCGGGTCTATAGCCGCCCCTTTCTCTTACGGGCGTGCTTTCGACAAAGAAAGGTTCTGTCACCGTCACTGGTACTGACTGCGATCGGCCTGACGTTTCCATCGAGTTGCATGTGAAAAGCATATAGCGTTGGAAAAGAGAATAACTCATGCATGAAAGAAAGAATAAAAAAGTTTCACTATCTTCCCCGTCTCTCCATCATAAATTCAAAGAAAGACTAGCAGGCAAACCCGTTATTCAAGGGGATGAATCAGGTGCAGGGGTTAGCTTCGGATTCCTATAGGTGATATGGGAAAGAGCATGTGGGGTTTTTTACTTCCTTAGAGGAGAAGCCAATGAATTGTGTGATTTGACTGTTCTCGGTAAAGTGGTTAAACAGCTAGTGGCGTGTATCAAAGGTTATCTTGTGCGTCTGTTCGCAGGAGATGAAAAAGGCTTTGATTAGGTAATAGCTTCGTGCTTAGGTCCCTACTTTCTTTTTTTTTTTTTTTTTAATTCAAATAGTGTCCATTGATACCTTATAGTTATAGAGTGACCGTTTACACACCTTCTCGGGCCAGTGTAGTGGATCTTTCCCATTATGACAGTGAAACGATCAAAAGATGCCGATTAGAAAGGCAAGGCCGAAGCTTTACTAATAAGGGCTTCTCCAGCTCCACCAGAGCATTTAAAAAGAGCGCTCGGGGCCTAAGCGGGCAAAGAGAAAGATCGTGTAACTTGACAGGTGCAGCCACGACGGAAAAACCTCAACCGCAGTAGCTCTTGTTCTTCTTCCTTCTCAGAGGCCGATTCAGTAGCTTCAGTGACCTCCATGGTTAGTCTTTGTATTGCAGGTTCTAATCCTGAGATGGATTCTTGTGGGCCAGTCTCAGGAGGGATAGCTTCGCTCCTGGGTTCCAGGGATGGCTCCATCTCGGTTGTGGATCTAATCAGCTCCATCAGACCGCCTGCCTCCACAGTGAAGCTTCCGGCCACTGCTTCCACAGCAGGACAGGAGTAGAAGTGAGTGCTTCAGGTGGATAAGCTTCGACGCTCTCAACCTGGTTTGGATCGTTTGACTATGGCTCCGCGTTCTTTACAATCATAAGCTCGATCACGAGGGTCCAAATCAGGGTCTCCATCTCGCCTTATTAAATAAGTTCGGGCAAATCTACATTTTCAGAAGTTATAGGTATAGCTCAGGAGATGGGATTGGATCCGGAATTCGAATTGGCTCTCCATCATCTGGAACTAAATAAGTTTCGGGGTCTTGATTTCCATTAGAATCTGCATATGGAATTAGAACCCGGCTACCCTTGATTTGATCATCATTAGGTGGTGAGAAAGCACGCCTTATGACGAAAGGGGAGCATTACGTCCGATCAAGACACCAGTCTGCCCTCTAATAGAGGTGCTACGGAAGAAATTAGGCACTGAACTGAGGTTTAGCAGTGCTTATCACTCAGGACGGCCAGACTCCAGTCGTCGGTTTACTGGAAGACTTGCTGAGGAGCTTAGTGCAAGGGAGACCGAGCAAGTGGGAATAAGTTCTTCCAACTGCAGAGTTTGCCTATAAAAACGATGTGAATCGGCCTATGTTAAGTAAGGGGGAAGTAACCATTCGAAGTGGTGTATGGTAAGAGGACTAACAATAAGGGGGAAGCACAGCGATCAAAGCTTTGGTTTAGGGCCCACTTGGTTTAAACGAAAGAAGAGATCTTTCTAGCGATTCAGTTCCTAGAGGGTTCCAAACCTAGCCTTCCAATATGAGAGCGAGACAAGCAAGCCTGAACCCATCCAATGAAGGAAGTGACGCTTGCTACGATCAATATCCGAACAACACCTTGACTTTGAATCTAGATGATGCATAAAAATGCCCTCTCCCGCGCGATTTGATCTCTCTTCCATTTGTCGAGTCGAGCTATCACCCCGATTGGAATAGATATACACAGCCCCTCTACCCCCTACTCTAGTCAGCTTTCTATCTCTTTCTCCAACCTTCGATGATCCCCCTGCAGGCAAATTACCGAAGTCAAGAAGGGCCTGATCTTCCGATATCGATATCTGATCCATAAGCTAGCTCTTGGTTAAGAAAATCCTGAATATGCAGACCCGGGTGCAGTAAACGAACTTATATTCTCTTTCCTCCCCTCTATAGTTCTCCCCTTACATAAAAGGTGATTAACATGGGACGCCGTGCGATCATACAACTACTCTACGTGGGCCTTAATCTGGGCATACGAAGAAAGAAGAACATGTTTTCAAAGACCTCTGGAAATGCCTGTTTTGTCTACTTAACATATGGGACGAGCTAAGCTATATACCGGCTTGGAGCTTTCTTCACCAGTTCCCATAGCCTCTTCTCTTCCATCTTTTCCTAAAGCAGGGTTGGCTTTTTTTCCTTCTTTCCCAAAAGAAATAGACCTTATGGTACGTACCCTTCTTAGCCATTGGTGCATTAAGGCTGAATGGGTAGTCTAAAAAGACAATTGGCTTCTCCTCAAAGGAAGTCATATGCTCTTTTCTTAAGTGTGGTGTCTTCAATACAACCTTCCCTAAAAGTGGAGGTAGGAGATCCAGTTAACGAATAGGCTACGGCTGTAGCTGCAACGAGTAATGATTTCTCGGATGCTCTTTCTTAATCTGATAGAAAGTGGTTCCTTATTCTCGGCACCTATCAAAGTCATGTAATCCCTGTGTACTTGTCATCGAAGCAACACCCTTTTTTCAATTTTCCGAGAGTAGCAATCGATCCAATGTGGATTGCCGACTCATTATCCGCCCGACCAGCCAGAACCTTTATGTCTATAGGGGCTCTGTTCCACACACATATCTGTCCGGATGCTGTGATCGGATTGGAAGAGAATCAGGCCTTGCTTGATAAGGGCTTTATCCGGCAGCCTGCAAACGGAGGCTGAAAAACTACAGGGACCTCGCCTATTTATTGGATTAAGAAAAAGGGGAGCGAGACAAAGAAAGAAAAAATGAGAAAAGATATTCGGCGAGCATTAGCCCACATTCTCCCTTTACTAAAGTCGTCCAAGCGACTGGATCCTAGGCTTTAAAATTGGGATTTGGTTTAAGTTTAAGAAGCGGTGGTCATGCTGTTGTATGGCTCCGCATGGGGTGATGCGGAAGCCCCACTCTCCACCTTAACAGGGCCGACGGTCGAATAGATCGGTTAGGAGAGGTTGTCATCCTGACCGCGGAGGTTGTGGTGGTGGAAGCTTCATTAACATTAACTGCTGGACATGCAACAGTTATTTCGATCGCTTCTTAAACTTAAACTATTTCATCTTTTTACGATTGGTACATTCTTATCAATAGGTCTTCGTAGAGAATTGAAGGGTATTGACTTTTTGAGTCCATGGGACTGCGCGCTTATTACCCTGGTGCTCTTAGCTTTGGTCTTTCAATATAAATTTGTCTCTTCGAGAGGGGGAAAGATGCCCTTTCAATTGAAGCTAATCGTGCATCTCATTTTATATGTTTTTACTATTATAGTGGTCTCGCTAGTAAAAAATTCGGTCTTTCACTTGATTGCCGTAGGGGGCATTTCCTCTACATGTTTCATGATGAATGCTTATGGGGGCGGGGGGGATTCTTCCTCTTCCTTTTTTGATGGCATTTCTGGCTGGGGGCAAAATACCGCCGAACCGGGGGAAGAAATCAATTCGCAGCCTTCTCAGGGAGTCGGGCAGCGGCTTCCAGGTTCTTTCGAAATCTCTTCGCCGGGCATAAGCGCAGATTCGATCTTTATGGAATTGGAACAGCCCGGGGGAGAGCCCGCCTCCCAACCATCCACAGCCCGGGCCCCAAACGAGGGGGGGCACGAAGCAACTAGTCAACCAACTGGGGAATCTTCAAGCTCCGGCAGTTGGCGTCAGTATCTGAACTTCTCATCAGATAAAGAAGGAGATTCCGCCCCCGAGCCATCCACGGCCCGGGCCCCCGAACCATCAACCTCATCCACGTGGAGTGGCCCTTGGATTGAGAAATGGCTTTATCCCGAGGTCTCTTCATCGGCCCCAGATGCCCAGGGTCCGCGGCAGCAAGGGGAACTCTTTCAGCCAACCGACACGCATCAAGAGCAACCCCCAGCCGCTGGTCCATCGGAACCCAGAGGGGACCCCAGTCATGCCCCCGTAGAGTCGTCCCCATCATTATATCTCTCTGATCAAAAATTTCTAAAACAATTCTTCTTAGAGGAGGGCGCTGCTGTTGAACAACAACAACAACAGCCGGGGGTTCCGGAGGCGTTGCCGCAGGCGCCAGCACCGGCTGAAGACCCGGAGCTCATAAAAAAAGCAATTATAATAAAAATGAAGCAACTTTACCCCGACGATCCATGGGATCCTGAGAATCCATTAATCCGAGGGGAGGTGGAACCTCTTAGCTGCTTTGAACAACCTGTGATACAGCGCATCTTGCTGCTCATCCGGAAGTCTGGTAGTTGACGCTATCTATCCATCGAAGCAGACCTATCCAGTCCAGTGAATAATCGATTTTGAGTTAAGGAGGGATTTGAAGAAAGGCTCGACCGGCCCCAACGAGCTGGCTGCTCTAAACCGATAGGTAACGGGAGAGGTGGGGATACTCGACCAGCCGGGAGAGGAAGGATACTTTTGATCGGGATCGGTACCCAACCCAGAGGCACAGGATCCGTGAGCGGAGCAAGCGGTTGGTTAGGTAGATAGCAAGGTTGTCAGACTTCGCACATATTATAATAAATAACAGTTGCTTACAGGGACTTCGATCTGGACCAGCATCTCCGTCACTTCGATAGCCCTGGCCCACTGGTGGTAGGTCTCTTTTCGAAAATGAAAAACCTCTCCAAAGAGATTTCCAAGACAGAATACAGTGCAAGTAAGGGATAGACAGCTCAAGAAATGATTGATCAAATCACCGAGTGCTATAACCAAAAAAGAAAGACCTACCTCGCCACTTTGTGAAAATAGCGCGCAAATCCAAGAGTTTTTAATATGTAATTTGCTATATATATTATAGATTTCCGAGAAGGAGCGGATGGGCAAAGCTCTCTCACCTGATCCATCCTTTTTTAGCACATGATAAAGGAAAGCGGAAAGTCGATGATGAATCCTTATCATCACACACTTCTCTCACCTGTAAATAAAGGTCAATCCACCAAAGCCGAATCCCAACATTTTTATCCTCCCTCCCTGGGCCTATGAAGGAGATGGTTGTGTCGGCATTACCCTATTACCCATAGTACCCAGACAGTGAGTATGGTCAGCCACTGGTTCTGCCAGAGCTGCTTAATACCGCTTACCAAGAGGGTTCATCCACCCATATATACAATGGTCTCCCTACTAAGCTCCCTAAGCATATCCCACCTTCTTATTCCCCTGAAAATCAAATCCTCCCGCACCAGAGGCCTTTATCCTGTTGGAGCCGATATCTCATGCAATATCCTTGCTCGTGGCTTCGGGTTGAGCAGAAGCCCTGTCTGTCATTCGTGAACCCCTGCCATTACCATCTAATCCGAAGCGATGTGGTCATGGGTCTATCTTGGCAGATGATGGGTGTGATGAACAACCGAGTGGGTCAATTGAGACTTCTATTAATCCTACTGTTGGGTCACTACATACACCTAAATTGGGCCTCTCATTATCCTTTCATTATCACCAATTCATCACCCTATCCTTCTTCCCTCCCCTACCCCTCAATAAATAGTAGTAGCAGTCCAGTAACAGAGTCTATAGTTGCAGTTATGGTTCACCAAACACCAATGGAGTTCTGGAGAGAGTTCTTCGTCCAACGGAGAATGGGGGCTTTTAAGCGAGCATTTAAGGGAGAGGGAGGTTGAGACGTGACTCGAAGGTCTCATCAACTCGTCCTTCCCAATCAATATTCAAATGTCGGGAGGAAAGCTCAGTATGGTATAGTCGAGGTAGACGTCTCTGTGTAGAAAAAGAGGAGGAGCATTTATTTGCCCGCCTTTGAGTAGGCGGGTAGACCAACCTTGGTTATTACAGCTTGACACTGCAAGGGCCTTGCCGCAAGATAGGCCATAGGAGCAACCAATTTTTGAGTGAAGCCAAAATGATAAGGGAGTTGATTTATAGAATGAAAACTTCCTTCAATCATCTTTGACCCAGAAGGTTTGTCGTGGTGGCGTCCTGTGTAGGGAGAAAAGTGGTCCATATTAATGGCTCCTGTATCTCCTTGCGTCATAGAGTTGACCTACAACATAAACGCTAGAAAATGGGACTATAATCCCTTCGAATCTCTAATGTACCCGCATCTATGATAGGTTTTTGGTGGGCTTATCCTCATCAAAACTCTATCCGTGGGCACTTAGGCTAGCGAGTTGAACCGGATCATCGGATGCACACCCGCACTTCGTCTGCCTCATAAAGGGAACCCGGACACTTCCCTTGCACAGTATCTGGTTGAATTCAGGACGGACTCTAGCGGGGGGAAAAGTCTCGTAATCTTTTGAGCCGGTAACCTCCTTAGGAACGCACCTCCCATGTGGTTTAGAATGAGTATCCACATAGCCAGAATTTACTACGGGGACTTAATTCTACAAGGAATAGTCCGAGAACCAAGTGCGGGCGAAGAGGAAAGGACCGGGTTGGAAGACTAAGTTTCCCCGTGCAGGGACTCTTTTTGGAGTGGGTGAGACTCGCCAGTGCCGGGAACTCTTCATTCTTGAGGAACTCGCAAAAAAAGTGGAAATGGTATGAACAAATGAGGAAGACATACAGGGCATTGTGGGTCCCTTTCCCTGTTGGCCCGAATGCGGTTCTAACTCCGGCCGCTCGAGTGCGGGTCTTTCTGCCTGTTTTAGCTAAGCTTGCACCTTTCATCAGGAAACGACTCCTGCCCGGGTAGCTCACCCGCTTCACGCTCTTGAAGTCATTCCCGCCGAAAGGCGTCTGGGGTCAGGCGTTGGTTCATAATACCTCGAGGTTATTTGCATATATAGGCTTCTAGTGTAGCTTGCAGAAAGAAAAACCGGCAGGGGATTTTGTCAAAAAAACAAAAAGAAGGGGCAGTGAACGTAGCGAGAAAGGCATCGGTTCAGAGCCGAGAATCTCAGCAACAGGCAGTCGGAGTGGTAAAGCGAGCTACTTGAGTAATCGACATGCGAGTAGCGAGGTCCTTTTAAATAAAAAGTACAAAGGGATTCTTCTTTTTTCATAGATAGAGAAAAAAGAAAGAAGATCTTTTTGTGCTTGTTATGGCAAGGCAGTAGAAAAGAAGTGAAACCTATCATTTTCATTTCATCTTTCTAGTCAGACCAAGTGCAGAGGGCATTTTTCTTTTATCACTTCTTGATCATAAGATAAGACTGTTAGATTATATGGACTCAATCCATCATATGATGTAATAAACTGATTAATTTCTTTATTTATCAATAATATCATGCTTTCCTTTCATGAGATGAATGGTGTTTTACTACTTAATGCACATGACCAATACAAATGACATAAATGGTTCATGAGATGAACCGGGTCCCATTAGTATATTAGATGTGATATATGTGTATGGATGAGATGCACACACAGGAGACATTTGTCACAAATCTTATACTTAAACATCTTCACAACCGGTGATGAGACTGGGCATCTCATCTGATAAGGTTGCAGCACTTTGATCACTATAAGATAGTGTGATTTGTCTCGATCATCAGAATGTAAGATTCTGGATCACGGTGCTGGTACATTGGATGTATTGAAGGACCATGAGAAGCACCTTATGGAATACTGTCTCGAGTTTAAGGTTTGCTCTCATAATTCCCTAGCAATAGGCTCTCAATCCTGAGACATTGATGAACTCAAGTTTCTATCTATTCATTTGCTTTGAGTCACCAATGAGTGAGGCCAACTATAGGTCAACACCTCGGTGTCTTGGGTACGTGGTAGTAGGATTGTGGGAACATCCAATGGTCAAGATGGAATCTATCTATATTATCCCCTTGTGCCAATTAATGGATTTATCATTAGTAAGTGCGCACCCATCTCGATTAAGAGTTAATTGGATGGTACTGATGATCACTGTGATTAATTGGGGCTCAAGGATAATAAGATGTGGATCTAGATTGGTGGGACAGTTTTTAGTCCAATTAATCCATGGATATTGATAGAGGGGTTTAATTATGGTAATCGGGAAGTTTAGGGTCTTCATTGTAATTTATTCCTAAGACTGGAGTGCAATTGCATTTATATAGTGGTGTTATTTGCAATTAACTGTGGGCCCGGATTGCACATGAGATGTGGGGTCACGTGTCCCAGTTGGAGCCAGCTTTCTATGGAATCCCTAGTGGTCCCCACGCTAGCCCAAGTTATTGGAAAGATACTAATCTTACTAGAACTCTAAGATGAAGGAATTAGGAAGTTACTATTTCTATTTGAAGTGGGACTTCTAATAGTGGTAATAGTAAGGTTACTATTTTGTGTAGAAGTAAGACTTCTATTTCAATTAGTACAAGAGAAGGAGGTTGCTTAATGCTATAAAAGGAGTAACAAAGGGCTGGGATAGACACCTTCTTGAAAAACGTCCAGCCCCCTTTTGTGCAATAGTTGCACATACTTCTCTTCTCCTTCTAGTTCTCTTCTAGTTTCCTTTAGAGCTTCTAGTTGTTTTCTTTAGGAGATCCCACCCATCTCCTTTAGAGAAGAGATCTAATACGGGCCATAGCGTGGAAGGCTAAGAGGTCTTGGAGATCTAAAGTTGTTTTCTTCTCCATCAAAGTACAACCAGACAGCAAAGGTATAATCTACTTCTCTAATCTTTTGTAGATTATTTTGCATGGTGTTGCTTGTAATATTGCTGTATATGGTATATGAGTATGAGGGATTTCATCCTGGATATGGTTGATGGCCTTATGGACGTTTGATCCCTGAGTAAAGTGGGTCAAAAGTTTTGAAATCACATCCACGAGGCCCACCTTATTCCAACAAAGACAGACTTGGCTTTTAGTTTATTGTTCTGGCAAGGCATAAAAGAAAGGGATTGTTCGGCTTTATTTCCTTCCATTCTTGTATCTAGTCAGAATCGTCGTTTTATTTGATTTAACAAAAAGGGTCTAGTGAGGCAAGTCTAAAATCTGATTAGGAACTAGCGCATCCAGTTTCGGCAATTCAGGAGATAGGTTGCATCCGAGTGCACGACCTGACCATAGGCCCAACTTTTGATTTCTTATAGGGCAATGGAATCTTCTGATGAATCTTACTCAATTGAATCTCAATCTTTCATCTTTTCTGTGATTCGATGAAAGAACCCTTAAAGGGCGGTTGCTACAATGGTGTTTTGATTGGAAGCGGACGCACCGTTGAATTTCCATTTCAGGGAAGGACGACGTACCATGATATAGTTTTTGAGATAATAAATAGCTAATCCTAATGTGGAATAATCCAAACAGAGGTACTCTTGCCAGTTCGGTGGCTGAAATTCCATCGTCGTAAGGGGAGGCCTTGGTCAATCAAGTCACAGCCTTTGACCTGGGGGGGGGGGGGGGGGTGGGGTTGGAGGGGGGACTAGCCTCATTACTTCCCACTGGGCGAGAGGTGCACCCAAACCCACCTACCCTACCCACCACTCATCAATCACGGTGTTCAGCTGACTTGCACTGATAGACCCCTATTGTATTGGAATTAGGCGCCCCATCTTTTTACTGTTGTCAACTAATCTCTTCAATGTTCGATTCTACTCTATGTTAGAACATTTCTGTGAATGCTATTCCGATCTAAGTGGTCTTATTCCGTGTCCCGTGCTAGGAAGCATTACTCCTCTTTTCATTCCAAATTCAAGAATACGACTGATACGATTGATTGGTCTGTGCGCCTCTCTTATTACTTTTTTGTATCCCCCTGTTCCTCGGATACAATTCGATCCTTCTACGGCCAAATCTCAATTTGTGGAAAGCCTTCGACGGCTTCCTTATGAAAACATCAATTTGTATATGGGTATAGATGGTATCTCTTTATTCTTCGTGATATTGACCACATTTCTGATCCCTATTTGCATTTCAGTGGGTTGGTCTGGTATGAGAAGTCATGGGAAAGAGTATATTACAGCATCTCTAATTCGTGAATTTCTAATGATCGCAGTGTCCCGCATGCTGGATCCTCTACTATTCTATGTTCTTCTCGAAAGCGTGCCAATCCCTATGTTGTGCGAGCTGAGCATCTTCTATTCGCTGGGATAAAGCTTTTTCTCTGCAGGGGTGTCACGCCCCCGGACCGAGGCCCTGATAATCAAGTCCATAATCCGGGGTCGCGGCGCAACGGACTAGAAAATTTCGCCCGCACGTGCTAATTATTTCCCCACAGGATTCCGCGGTGAGGATCCCGGACGATCCATCACAACCAAAGAATTAATTTCACATCAAAATAATGTTATGCGGAAGCATGTAGCAAAAGAAAACTCCTTATAACACAAGATAAATGTATAAGTTTGATATCAAAAGAGAAATATATACATAGCATAACCGAAGTTAATTACAGTTGTGATAGCAAAAGTAGTTTAATTTATACATCCCTGGCAAAGCCAACAAGGCTATAACAAAATTCCCAAAAATAACTGTTAGTTCCCAAAAAGATGTTATCGATGCCCCAAACCAAACGTGACGTCTACATGACATCATTTGGTTGCCACTCGGGCTCCACCTGAGGCCCTACTGCCTCCTGCGTATACTCCGCCTCAAAGGCTGCGGGTCCGACATCTGACACCAAACAAGAGAAGTATCAGACACGACAGTCTGGCAGGTGAATAAAACAGATCTGATATACAAGTAATAAATGTCATGTTTAAAATCATAAGGATACTGGTAAAATAAATTATATATAAGGAATAAATCAAATGAATGCACAGAATTTAAATATCTCAAGCTAACTGACAAATATTCAAATATTGGCAAACCACATTTAGCTAAATTCTCCTATTACCGAAGTAACAAGAGCAAACAGAAACCGTGGCCACTACCCGTGGGACCGGAACAAACAGAGCCGTTGCCACATAAAGTGGGACGGAAATCAGAACCGTTGCCACTACCCGTGGGACCGGAAAACAGAACCGTTGCCATGGCCGGACAAACAGACAGAATCCAAACTGCAGTTGGCAAAGAGTTTTAAAGATTCCAAGCCGGGTGATCAGCCCAGCAAGGTAACCTAAGCTTAGTGGTGCCGATTCAAATCCAAAACGATACAATTCAATCCATTAAACACAATTCAAACCTGATAAAAGTACTACTCTTTATCAAAATAAACAGACAAATTCAGAACAAATCAGATTAGTAGCCTTTTTATTGTTTTTCAAACATGACAAATTAACCAACTTTGTTTCAAACGAATTTGTGAGAAAGCATAAACTTTCTCTAACTTAGAATGAGATGATTTGGATGATTGATAATGTTTGATGGGCTTACCGAGGCCGTCTCAATACACACTTATTGTCTCCATGTTGGTTTATGAGTGAAGAAGTTGGTGTCTCTAAAGGTCACCGACAATTGAGGCATAAAGTGTATATTAAGATTAAAGAAATTCCCGGGTAAGTTTAATTCTTTTCCAAACTTTCTCTATGGTTTGATTCAAATAAAAATGATTCGGGCTCAAATTCTTAATTCCCGATACTTAATAAGTCATTAGGGAATTTTTGTACTCAAACCGGGCTCAAAACTAGCCTAAAACAGCCCAAAAATCCATCAAAACTAGCATAAACAGCCCAAAATCCATGCAGGAAATGACCCAGGCCCTGACCCAGGCCCAGCTCGCTCGAGCGGGCTGTGACAGAAGCCAGGCCCGCTCGAGCGGGCCCAGGCTCGCTCGAGCGGGCTGGGCCTCTATCCAGCCCGTGGACAGTCAGCAAACTCTTTGGTGCAGAATTTTTTTCCTTCTTCTCACATTCAGCACTCTCCCTTCATTCTTGTATTCAAAACTCACTCAAAACTGAATTCCAAATTCCTCCAAACACCCTCTTTCAACCACCATCATCATCACATCATCCCAATTCATATATCATATATCAAAGACAAGCAAGAAAACAGAATTTCAGAATTCAATTAGGTAAATACAAAATTTATCATTTCTAAACAAAACTGAAATCTCAAGCAACAAAAATGCAACTTAAGATGAGCCAACATTAAACCATTTTCCTGCACAGAGATCACAATAACTACCCACTTCAAAGCTTCAAAGTTCAAATCAAAAGAACTCTTAGAAAAGATAAATTTCTACACCATGTATACACAGTCCAATTATTCACTTGCCTGAGACAAATTGGTCACCAAAACACTCTAAGAAACTCTCAACTCAGCAACTCCAATCTACACAAAAGAATCCAAAGAAGAATACTAAAAATCCACAAAATTTTGGAAAACAAAGAAGCTTTTCATGAAGGCTCTTGCATGTATGATAAAACAATCCTAAAGGGTCTAGAAAATCCAAAATTTCAAGAAGGAAGCCATTGCTAACCTTTGAAGAACTCTAGACAAGAAGAGCTTGGAGAAGATGATGAACTCAGCCAAAATCCCTTGAAAATACTATGGTTGGAAAGTTTGGGAAATGAAGATGAAGATGGTGAACTTCACTCTTCAAGTTGGGCTCAATTCCCTTGACATGCAAAGGAGAGAGGATGGGAGAAACGAGAGAAACTCTCTTATGTGGGTTGCAGGAAAAACTGAATGAAGAAGAATGAAGTGAGGAAGAAGGAAATAGAACGTGGGTTGATTTGTTTAAATGGGTTGTGGGCCCCAATGGCCTTGAAAACTTCACATAGCTGGGTCTATCATTTAGAGGTTCCGAATGTAGTTAACGAAGAAGGGAAAAATGATCGTTGAAAAATCTAGTTTTCAAAAAGTATATTTTCCTCATGGTTTTCAAATTTCGAAATTTATGCACAGATTTGAGTGTGAAAAGACTGTTTTGCCATTTTTCTTAAAAAACGCGATTTCTGAGGTTCGAATGCAAATGGAACAAATAGAAAAGTTGTTGGGATCAAAATAACAAATCCAAAAATGTCGAAATCCATATTTTCCAAAAATCAAATAAATCCAATAACTCGAATTCCCACACTAACACGCATCTTACGGGTCACCCCGGGCCTGTTCAATCCGAACACTACGCTCTCCAAATTTCCCAAAGCTATTCAAAATTCTAATCCAACTAAAAACTCAAGCTAATCGTCCTCTAATCCTGCTTAGTGACTAATCACAATTAAAATAACAATAAATTATACTAAACCTGGGTTGGGGTCTGACAAGGGGCCTTGTGCAGTAAACCCCCTACGGGCGGTCGTCCGTCGTCGTAAAGTAGTCCCCGCGAAGCTTTCGGGAAGAGGGGTAGTCTTGTGCGTAAGCATAGCATTTCTGGTCGAACCCGCCCAACCCAACTAAGAAGAACCGAACCTGACAGACACATCTTTTTTTTTGGGAGGGTACTCCGAGTAGTGGGTACCTCGTAGGACCTCGACCCGCCTACTCGGGTCTTGTATGGATATGCAGGAAGGGGTGCTCCTAGGTGTGTGTGTTTGTTCGCGAGAATTGATTCCTCGTCAAGTCAGTTTGGGGGGTGTGGACACACTTGTGCGAATTCGGGTAACGGCTACAAGGGAGAAATAGAAAGGAAACTGTACCCAACCAGGGATGGACGTAAACTCGTAAGCTACCGAGGCTAGGGATAATCGTCCAGGTCTTATTGTGAAACAAAAAGGCCGCCCCGCCACAGCAGGCGGGTTGGTTCCTCTGTCGTCGCCGGGGAGCTCTTGGCATGGAGACCGTAGGATAAGTTGCTAAAACAAACGGGAGGGGAGGATCGACCCGTTCAGTATAATTCCGAAGAAAGACTGTTGGCAGCAGGTGGAGACATTTCTTTGGCCCCCTTGTTGACACCAAAAATGTCACTATATCCCCTCAACACCAAAAGCTACATGGAGCCACATCCTGCCATAAATAGGAAGGCGCCACTTCAAGCACCAGATCTTGTCAGAATTAAACCAAAACTGCAAGATCCTTCAAAGCAGCCAAAAGAGGGGTACACATGAAGTTTCGGGCCATTTCGACATCATTTGGCCTAACTTCACTCCTCCGACAGGCAGACAAGAGCCCCCGGCAGCGACAATGTCGAAGACTTCAAAACTTCGATCAGAGCCTACGGATGGTCTCAAAATACCTCCAAAAGGCCCCCTGCCAAATTTCAAGTCAAACGGACGACGTTTGACCCTTCATCAACTCTCGGGAAGCAAAAATAGGCCTATCGGCGGCGGAGCACCCCGGAATCATGGCATCCAAATTGGAGCTAATGGATCGTCTCAAAATGACTCCAATAGGTCCCCTGTCAAATTTTAGGTCAAACAGACATCGTTTGACCTAGTTTCGAAGCTCGGCACTTTCCTCGAGATAAAATCAAGGCGAGCGTTTGCGGGACCCCAAAAGGCTTCAAAACCCAAACTAAAGCCCATGGTTGGTCCTACTTACTACTCAGGAGGCTCCCTGTCAAATTTCAGGTCAATCGGACATCAGTTGACCACAAGTCAAAGCTCGGCATTTCTCTCATGGCAAAATTAAGGCAAGCGTTTGCGGGCCCCAAAAGACTTCAAAACTCAAACCAAAGCCTATGGTTGGTCCTATCTGATGCTCAAGAAGCTCCACGTCGAATTTCAGGTCATTCTGACATCGTTTGGCCTAGTTTCAACGCTTGACAAAAAATCGGCAAAACCGCACAACAAAGTCTTCGGCTTTCCAGAAAAATAGGAAGCTTTGTGCTCCGATTTCCGTGGCTTCTCGACGGGATTTCTCCAAGGAAAACAGGCCAATAAATGAGGGGAAATGTCAAGAAAAACACAGGAAGAAAAAGCATCAAAAAGAGCGAAAAACGGCGAAGATACGGCGACCGGAAGGCGGCCAAAAAATGGGCCCAAGGCCCATGGTCGCCGGCGACCATGGAATTTCCGGCGACCCAAAAGTCGCCGGAAACCCACTTTTTCGGGTCCTT
>QPKB01000011.1:18462119-18507145 GCA_003546025.1 Camphora micrantha
CTTTTTACCCCTTTCCATATCACCTCTAGTACTTTGGAAAGCCCTGTCCGTACTCTCTCTCTCTCTCTCTCTCTCTCTCTCTCCATATCACCTCTAGTACTTTGGAAAGCCCCTGTCCGTACTCTCTCTCTCTCTCTCTCTCCTCTCCTCTCTCTCTCTCTCTCTCTCTCTCCATATCACCTCTAGTACTTTGGAAAGCCCCTGTCTGTACTCTCTCTCTCTCTCTCTCTCTCTCTCTCTCTCTCATCCATCTCTTGCATTGCTTTGTGTTTTGTTTTGACGTTTGATTTCTTGAATCATAAGAGCTTTCTTGGAATTTAAGCGGAAAGTTGTGAAAATTTGTATGTTTTGTTGTTTTTTCAAGGTGTGTGATTAGAGTTTGAGAACTTGTGAAACCTATGGAGTTGTATTGCCCGGATCTGAGGATTTGTGGATTGGAGGTTTTGTTGAACAATTAGGGCTAGTTCGTATTTATTGGTATTGAATTGATACGGTTTCTTAGCATTGGTTTTTTTTTTTTTTTCTTTTAGTGAAAGTGGTGAAGGATCAGAAGTGAAGCTTTGTATAGGGGCAGTTTGATAATTCTTATTTGATTTGAAAGGATAATTCATGCAATGCACAGAGGTGAAGATCCCTGGCCGATCATTTGGATAACATCCCATTTGATAGGATAATGTCCCATTTCTACAATGTTGCACGCCACCAGATCAAGATCGCATTGGTTATGGTTACGGTTAAAATTCGACGTATCAGATCAGCTCTCTCGTTGCATCCATCGGGCATCTCTCAAAGTTTCTGGTAATTCTTTCTTAACATTTAAATGATCGATTTTGTTGAAATTATATGTTGTTTAGGTGATTTCGTTTATGTTGTTGATGTTTATGCCCTTCCTCGATGGTTTGATCCTAAAAATCAGCTAAAATCAAGTCCTCAATTGTTGGAGGCATAATGACAAATATTTCATGCTGGAGAGTAGTATATCATGAGGGCTCGTTTGCATGAGGTCATTTACATATGTATGTGATATTTAGGCATGTATACATTTCTTTGCGCCAAATATGTGAATGGGATGTGAAAATCAGTATAAATGGGGCTATTTTCAGCCTAAACTTTTCGCACCTATCACACCTCCCACACTAGTATTTCATTTCTTGGGAAAGGGTTGTGGGTTTCAAAACTCATCCCCTGCTTTCTTCCTCCTTTTTTTTTTATTTTTTATTTTTCAAATCCTGTGTGTCCAAATTGGTAATTCAAACCATTCTACTATTAAACTAATAAATCTCAGAACATTTACTTTCGTATCTTAAATCCTCATAAATCTTGAAAAAACATGTGAAAAAACATGAAGGAAAAAAAAAAACTTAATCACATTCATCTAATTTTCTGCACTTTGCTGGCCCTTTCTTGATCTAATCTATTTAGTATTTAGTAATCTCCAATACAAAAGTAAAGCTCAAATGTGAAGTCCCATGCCTTAGATCCTCACGCACTGTGACAAATATGCAAAAAATTGAGAAAAAAAAGAGCTTAATTTCACTTTCTAATTTTCTAAACTTGTTTGGGCTCCACTTCATGATCTGAATCCTCTAGTTCGTTCGAGACCTATTATTTTCTTTGTCAAAAGCTTTTGGGGCTCAGGAGAGTGGAGCCGGCCCACTAAATTGTATTAAACTGTACAAACTTTCTTGTTCTTTCTCTTTATGCCTCCAGATAATTTGTTTGCTTTATACTTTATTCTAGCTTTTATGGATGAATGTAAATCTTGGGAATCATTTACATTATGAACAGTTGACGTTATGATAATTCCTTAACCATACATTTGAACCCAACATGTGCCGGTTCCAGGCCCCATGCCCGGAAAAAAGAGGATTGGCTGGCAATAAAAGTTCACTAAATGAGATTTTTTCTACTTTTGTTTGAAACCAGTACTTGACCTAGCCTGCCTTTCCAGGTAGTGGATGTTGCTGATAGAATCGATAATGTGTTGGCTTGTGAAATTATTACTTTGGTCCATCTTAAGTACTGTAGATTGAAAGGAACTTGGGATGCCTAACTGAATATTTGTGAAAGGTCTAATTCTATAGAGATTTGTGTTGAGCAGTGGCATACTTTTAGTTATTAATAGAGAGCAAGAACTGCTAGTGCTAGGAGGAGGAATTCCATTAGAAGTTTAAGCCTGACTTAAGGGTTAATAACTAAGTTTTGGAGGTTTCATTGTATATTCAAGTGGTTTTTAACCATTCGATAGAAAAATGTCTTGCTAGAACGAGGTGGTTAACATAAGGGAAATAACTGTACATATGATGGTATGGTGATATTAGCCATACTATCAGACTACTGGATACTAGAGTGCAGTAATAGATGTAACTCAGTTCATGGAGATAATTAACATTGCATAACAGGAAACTAATACTATTACTACTGTACATCTGAAAGGGACGGTGGTGGAGTCCCTTGTGTAGGTAAAAAAAAAAACAAAAAGGAAAAGCCCCAAACACCCCCCCCCCCCCCCAAAAAAAAAAAAAAAAGAAAAAGAAAAAAAAGAAGGACAAACAACAATAAATATTGCATTATTGGCCTTTTCTTTTTTCCCCTAATTGTTATCATTATACCATTAGAGTTATTCAAAACAATCCGTGATCATCGATTTAGTGGATTATTGATCACTGTATGCCAACCAGATGGATGGTCTGGATTTGAACAAAAAAAAAAAAAAAGGAAATATAGAATTAGGCCATGTTTTTGCTAATATGATGTCCCACATAATGCTTTGTTGTCAGTCAATGCATTTTACATCACAAGAGCTTCCTGCTTGCATGACACACTGGTTTAGGACATTCAAAATTAGCAATTCTTAGGTTTGAAGGCAAGTTTTGATCTTTGAGAACGGAGTGCATTCAAGGCAACTTTCTTTCTACGCACATCTTTGTATAGCCTGATTTACCAATAAGGACAATTACTTTGTTCTTTGCCATTATGAAACATTGGTAAACAGAATTAGATAATGAGGTTGCAGGGTAACCAAATTCTAAGGACCCAAACTAGTCATTTGAAAATTCTTCTCTTGCACACTTATTGTGTGATTGTGTTTCATTTATTGTATTTGATGATATAAGCAAGTGGTAACCAGAAAGAACCATTCTGAAGACTTGGTTTTCAATTTCAAAACAACCCCTCCCTAGATATGCCTAGTGTACATGTGGAGATGATTGAAATCAAGGAGAAGAGGCCAAAACCATTTAAGGATAACAATGTTTTTCTTAATGGGTTCCTTCAGAAACCCAATAAAAAAACATTTCAGAGATCCCATGAAGCTTCACTGCCTTATTCTCCTTAAAAAAAAAAAAAAATGAAAATTCACTGCTTTATTCTTCATCAGAACCTTTGTGAGTGTCTGTTTTTTCTTTCTCTGGAGTGGAATAGAATATCTTGGCAATTAGGGCACTTTCAAAGAAAGAGAGGAAGAGAGAGATGGGGTAAGAGAGGTCTTTGTCAAAGACTTCGACGTGGTCGGTCGCAACGGTGACGACGGTGATGGTGGTGATCTGTTTTGTGGTTGTGAGGTCCATTTATAGGTTTGGGAATTATGGAATGATGAAATTTAGAAATGTAGGATTAAGTTTGTATTAGATTGATGTGTTGGTAATGTGATATGATTTTTTATGTTATTAGTTAATGATTCTATAGATAGCCAACTTATTCTCATTGAAAATCACAATAGAGAATTTGCCAAAATTGTAGTCTTTGGGTTTCTTTATGGAATTGAGGGAGTTGGATTGAGTACCCTTCTATTTGCAGTTGTTTTATTGTTTTCTTGCGGCTGTTCTTGTTGCAGTGGTTGAAGAAGATGTGGTGGAAGGCTGTTCTTTCTTGCTTCCGTACAGAAAATAAAAGGAGGTGAGAAATCTTGGGGTTTTAAATTTAATCCTTCCTTTTTTCTTCTTTCAGCTGTTTTATTGGAGCTTATTATTTAGAATTTAGTTATAGCAGTACATTGGAAAGCGTGATTGATACAAGAGAAAATTGATCTAGGAAAGTAGCCATGGAGGTCCTCTTTTCAAGCAATTGTGCTTTGACTTCATTTATTCTTTTTATCTGCTTTAGCTTGCCAGTAAAGTCTCTTGTACTGCACTGTTTTAATAGATAAACATTAATTAAAAAAAAAAAACACTACCATTTCTCTCTCATAATAATGATATAGGGACCAAAAGATAAAGTACTACGCACCACATAACTCATGTAATGTTTGAAACAATAATTTGAATTATTGCAAATATACGACATGCAGAACTCATATTACTAAAAACAAAGAACTTGCATATTCTTTGATACAACTCCTTACCTGCTCAAACAAGATTGATTGGATTCAAGTCAACACTGTATTCAATATTGAAATCTTTTAACCCATTGCTGAAAGCTTTATTGTCAGGAACAGCCCATCTCCAAAGATCTCCATCTCCAATGTATTTGAAAAGACGCTAGACCCTGGCAAATTCACTTTCACAAACCAATTGACACCCAAATCCAACACCGTATCCTCTTGAACCCATGTAATGATTATCTAAGTCCGTTCCTTTTCCAAAAATCTTCTCTTTCAAATAATCAAAAGCGATTATCGCCCCACTGTTTAGACTTTAGTTATGTACATAGCTACTTAGACTTTAGTTATAGCAGTACTCTTATACGGGTTGTGATCAAATTTCAAAATTTTAAAAGCTGGATCCATGTAGTCATGTAGATAGATCATATACAAAACATATGAATATAAGAGAATTCATGTATTTTAATTGTTGTACATATCTACAGATGTAGAGGATCTGGTGGGGCTTGGTTGTCTTCAGAATCTTCATTCTTCTGCATCTCTTTGTTCCAAGGCTAGGGTTGAGTCTTTAGAATATTTATCCATTTAATAGTCTTATACGTGTTGAAAATGTAACTTTTGTTTGTTTTGATTTTGAATAATCTAGAATAATGGTTGTGTTTGCACATGTAGTTTGGAAAATCTTACTTCTCCATGCTTTATGAATCCATATATCAAATCCTTTGTGCTCATTTTTAAATGTATTTTATATTGATCGGGTTGAAGCAAAGGAAATTATATGGATGGTTAATGTTGGACAAGTCTTAGTTTTATACCATGATTTATAGTATGAACTTACAATAAAAAGGCAATTTTCGACTTAAAAAATACACAAAAAATGACGGCCTTGGCCGTCGTTCAGTTTTGGACGGCTTTCAGCCGTCGATCCCTTTGTACGCGACTGGGACCCTTTTATGATGGTGGTCCAAGAAACTATAAGCTGAACAGCTTTACAATAGTCCTGGAACTGAATACATGGCATACCATCACCATAAATGCTTCTTTAAGAGCAGGTGTAAAAGCATATTCTATGTTGACATTATCCTGAAATGCTGTCCAGAAATGCATCTGCCACGGTTCTTGTTTTAAACTATTTCTACGTTCTCATCTGCAAATTTAGCCCAAAATCATGCCTTAGCTTTCTCAAACGGATCTTGAGGCAAAATGGAATATTTTAGTCTACATTATACTTGGGAATTCTCCAAACAGTTGCACTTCTCCCATTATACTTGAACATAAACTTGAGGCTGCTTTTAGTCTACTACTATCCTCATTCTTGCTTACACTCTATAGTGCTCAGAGTCAGATAGATGTATTGATTTTTTTTTTTTTTTTAATTGTTAGTGTCTGCTTTAGTTTCTTGAGACAGAAGATGTAGCAGTTATGACATATATTAATGGATGGTCAAACTGAGGGAAATAAAGAAAGAAAGAAATGGTCGCAGTCCCTAAGACTGGTCAGACACTACGTCAAAAAAGGTAATTTTCGACTACAAAAATATGCAAAAAACAACGGCCTTGGCCACTTATGTATGTGCAGTGTGTTCATACAGATACGACAGGGATATAAAAACATAGTTTTATGATACTTAGAGGTTGTTTAAGTATTTGATTCTATGTGCAATATCTATGGATTTTATATAGATAGAACTCATAGAGAGAGAGAGAGATATAAAAACATTGTTTTATGATGTCTTTGATGTTTGGTAGTTGGATCAGATTTCAATAGATTTTGAACTGTTGTGTTATTGTAGTTTTGTTATTAGAAACCGGTGAAAGTTTACATTCATAGGATTCTACTTTTAGGCGATTATATTCACATATTGAAATTTTACGTTCAGAGGAAGCACAAGCTCAAGCAATTGTGCAAGCACAAGTTGGAGATCGCCATTGCAGGTGCACAAGAACCTTAACTTCCCCAACAACTCCATCTCTCGTCCACGCCTAGGCCTCTTTTCAGCTTCTCCTCACTTGAATCAGATTTTCAGGTGATCTATTTTCTCTCATTTATGCATTTGATCCTAAGCCCGATGCCCTTTTACTGCAACTTTGCCAATTCCGTTTCTTTCTTTCCTTTTGAAAATCTTCTGGAATGATATTTAATTTTTCTTCAACTGTTAATTTCAAGTCTTAAAAGCATTTGGCTTCAAACTCCACTTTCTTAGGTCAGTAGTGTGATGTTGAACACAGGAGTAGGACTGCCGGTCTGATCCTGACACTGCCAATAATTTGCTGTCATACATCCTTATTTTACAATGATCCTGACACTGCCGATAATTTGCTGTCATACATCCTTATTTTACAATGATCCTGACATTGCTGATAATTTGCTGTCATACATCCTTATTTTATAATGATCCTGACACTGCCGATAATTTTATCTATATTTAGCTAACTGAAATCATTAGTCATGTTAAAAAATAATCATTTCAAGCCAAGGAAGTTCATATATTTAATCAAATTTTGTTCTTTTGCAGTGTTTTTCGACGGGGGTTAAGCAATTCTAATTCAAGTAACGAAGTACATATAAGTTTAGATACAGAATTGTGAATTTTGGTGGGCATTCACCTGAGGATGTTACTGCTGCTCTTTCTTCATCAGACAAGAAAATTATGACCAACATGAAGGAGATCATTGAGCGAGATCAGCTGTTTTTGGCAAATTTTAAGGTAGTCTTCCTCTCCCATTTGAAAGAATTGTTCTCTGTGGTGTCATTGTTTCTGCAGAATTCATTTCCAGCTGTATAGACTTAATATGTACATTCTTGGAACTTAAGTAACTTTGTTTTCTAAAATATGAAAGGGCAAAATTAATGTTAACTGAAAACCGTTAGTCTTTATCGACTCATGAGATCAATGGTCTGCAATGAGTAAAGTTGCGATATTCTTGAATATATGAATCTTGAACACAAACATTTTCATGAACATAGACTTTAAATCACAAGTCGCTACACAATGGACATTTTAAAATGAAATAGTGTCATGTCAATATGCCATGAATATTTGGTAGTTGGTACAGTTGAGACCATCCTTGCAGTTAGTACTGGTGTTGTGATTTTTCGGTGGTGGTTTCCTTTTGCTCTTATGATTCTGTGGTTTTCAAGGATACCCCAATCTACTAAACTTCGTTAGAAACTGTAGAACAATCGATCGGAGTTGCGGACTTGTAGCCCTTCTACGATTTCGACTTGATTAATTCCTATTGTTACCTTACAATATAAAAAAAAAAGGTTCCTTCATGCATGGCATTTGCAGAACTAAGAATGGTGGGATGCAAGTTTGTTCTTTTGAGGTTGTAGGGAGGATGGTTTGATTAAAATTGAAAATCAGTTAGTGCCCTAGTGTGGTAGATTCTGTTGTCAAGAGCATTTTTAAACAAAGTGGACTACCTACATAGGATATCATAAACAGTGCTAGTGCGGGGTGGGCATAGTGGAGACAAGTTGGTATAATGTTGTGTGATCATTTATTACCATTGTGGTTAAAGGGACATTTAATTAAGACAATAGATGGACCTGCACTGTTATATGGAGCTGAATGTTGGGCAATAGAGAAATGTTAAGATGACAGTATTTGCGTTGGAAATGCATATCCTAAGATGGAGGTGTTACAAAGGGTGAATATAAAATTAGGAAGGGTTAAACAATATGTGCGTTGGAGATGCTTATCCTAAGATGGAGGGGTAGGGTAACTAAGGGTGAAAATAACATTAGGAAGGGGTAAACAAGGAAACTTTTGGGCAACGCCAACAGAATATAAAATCAACTATTTTTTATTATCTTGGTTGCTCGCCACCTGGAGTCAAGATTTTATATCCCCTACATATTTGGTGAATATTGCAACAGGCCATCTTGTGCAAAATTGGGCTTGGCTAGTAATGTATAGGTGGGGTTATTATGAAATGACAAGGAGGTTATGGTAACGTTCTTAGGAGCGAAAGAACCAAATCAGGTAGAGGTGTGGGCAACCTATGAACTGCAGAGGTTTTATGTATTTTTCATGAAAGGTAAAATTCATTAAGAAAAAGCCAGTAGAGGTTTCCCTTTATTATTGGAGGAGACGCGGAATATGCAACATGATTGGATCAAATGAAGGTGGAGTCACGGGGATTGTTAAGTTGGAACTAGAGACTTTAGATGTGCATATGACAATGAGAATTTCTTACTGTCACATTTTCAAAAGCTCAAATGAAGTAGCAGAGGAGTTATAAAAGATAGGTTTTTTGTTGTTAGAACATTTTTCGGTTTTTCCTATTTAATTGTTGGCACATACCCTTCTTTGTATCATTTTTTAATTGATGGAACTGCTGTTATTGAATATAG
Source organism: Camphora micrantha (assembly GCA_003546025.1). Classification (NCBI taxonomy): domain Eukaryota; kingdom Viridiplantae; phylum Streptophyta; class Magnoliopsida; order Laurales; family Lauraceae; genus Camphora; species Camphora micrantha. The sequence continues at coordinate 18,470,800 of QPKB01000011.1, forward strand.
TATAAGGGTGGACTTCGATGAAATCTATTTCCGCTTCATGCAAAGTTGGGCCGGATATACAGTTTGGAAATAATTTGCTTTGAGTTCTCTGGTACTTTTCCTTAAAATTTGGGTGTTTTTATCCTTTAAGCATTTCGAGTTTCTGAGATCTCAAGGTTGGATCTATTTCTTTTGAAAGTGAGCGATTTTGATGTTGTCTTTGGGAGTGTATTTAGGGCATGTTTGAATGTAGGACGACTATTCAAACTCTAAAGTTTTAAATCTTGTTGATTGAGGTGTTTTGTCGTCTTCTTTTTTTTTTTTGTGTTGTGGGGTAATGCGATTTGATTACTTTACTTGGGTGTAATGTATAAAATCTGGGGTGTTTGTGGATGAGAAGAAAAGGTGGAGAAAACTGCTCACACTTGATTTTTGTACTATCGACAGTTTTCTTTGTGTTTCTCTACATTGTTTCCTTCACAAGTAAATGGTCGGTTGGGTTTAGTTTAAAGATAAATCATATATGTTATATTGGTCGGTTGTATTTTGATCGTGAGCTCCAAGTGTAAAGCCGCGATGTAGTAATAAACTGGTGAGACCAGGTCGATCCACATGGACCTATTGAGATAAGCTTTCCAACTTGTACCTGCTCTAAATAAAATCTAAAACTAGCCTAATTAAAAACTAATTACAACCTTTCCTACTTTGATTAAAATATATAATTACAATCTAATGAAATAAAAACTGTCCTAAAACTAGATACCTAAATCTAAAAAAGATCAAGTTGCTGCAAAATAGAAAAACTTAGAACATCCAATTAGAAAATATTCTAAAAATATCACTTACTAAGATTAAATCTAAAAAATGAAATTGGAAACTAAAACAAGTTATGAAAAAAAAATCAAACTTAAAAAAAAATGTATCAAATCAAATCAATCTAAATTGAAAACAAATCATTCATCTAAAATCAAACTCTCTAAGATTAGAAACCAATTAACTTTTCAAAGTTAAACACTAGATTAAGCTAAGAATCTAAATGATACACTTTCTAAATGAATGCAAATCTGAGAATTAATTTTCCTAAACTAAATAAAATGCAAGAATGATGAGGATGCACTCTTCTAAAATAATGGGACACAATGCATGGACGTGCATGTAATATGATGAACTAGTGCGATGTTTTTTATTTTATTATTTTATATTCTAATGCTTGACACCTATGACCAATACATAGCTAGATCAAAACCTAACTAAACCGCAGTTACTGCTGAATCTTTAATACCCTAAGATGCATAAAATTCCAAAAGAGAACAAGTGAATAAAAGTATTAAATCTGAAATGCTATGAATACATGAATTGTGCAAACGGTTCCAGAAATCAGTCTTGAAGCCATCGTTCCCTGTGTAATAAATCAAGTCTAGAAACTGGTTCAATCAATCCTTTAATTCATCACTCAATTCCCAACATGGTTCGGCCATGATGGAACTTGTTACAATCAGATTTGTATCCTATTGCAGCTGTAAATCTGCACAGATCATTATGTCTTTCCAATTCTAAATTGCAAATTTCACATCAGCTATGTAAAGAAAACACACCCCCACTGTATGTAAGGTTCTGCCAAAACGAGCCAATGTGCACTATATATACATATATATATATATTTTCCTTTTCAATCTGTTTTCTTCATTAATCTTGAATTGAACCAAAATGGTTTGCAACTTAGAATTTTCTGATTTTTAAATTGCACTTTAACCTAAAGAGAATTTGCATACAGCTGAGAACAAAATTTTATTATCTTTTAAACAGTTTCAAATTTCAATTTGATAATGGGCTATTTTCCCAACCAAACACATTCAGCACATGTAACCTTCAAATCTGATTTCGGAACTTAACATAAATTATACCACTACACATGTTTTGAAATAGGCAAGATATGCATGAAAACTAATGCACTTTCAGCAGTAACATAATCCTAACATTTTGATGTAAAGATAGAAAATAAAGTGCAGAAACTAAAAAAAATTGCAGAAAATAAAGATGGTGTGTATAAATCAAAGGTGGTTAAAAAAAATAAAAAATAAAGGTGGTGAGTTGCTCTTTAAATCTCTCACCCAAAAAAATTAGAAGTGCAAGCCTAGGGTCCCATTCTTCAACTTGGGTTGTCAATCCAAGTTGAGAATGATAAATCCTCACTTTTTAATAAATAAATTTCAAACTTGTTTTTTAAACTTTTCTTGGTCAACTCTCTTCAACTTCACCTTGTATTGCCTCCAAAAATGCCATGTATCCGTAGAAAACAAGGTATATTGTGACGATGCTAAGGTGAGTTGTTAATAATTATTCCAAGCCAATTAATAATATTTAACCAAAAGTAAGAACTAACCCTATTGCATGGATCACAAATCTAATATTCAGAGATTTGGGAAAGAACCCCTTGATGAGTTAAGATGGAAGGGCAAGAAAGGCTGAGAGATGGTATGCAATTCTCTAGAGTGAGAGGTAAGAAATTCTCAAGCATGCCTTGGATCTCCCTTTAGGGCTGTTTATATAGGAGTGAAACCTGTTTTCTTCCCTTCTTTGTTCTTCAATTTGTGGAGTGGTGGGATCTCCAAAATTTCCATGACCGTAAGGTCATTCTTGCTGGTTGGGTTGCATGCCCAGCCATTCTCACTCGTCTCCCTTTTCTCTCTCTTGAAAACATCCTCTTTTGTTTCTTTTGGATTTTTCTTGATAGACAAGTTAGAGAAACAAAATCTTTCACTTGATTGAGATGGGTGGCCCACATAATGTGGCTGGGTGTGCTATAAAAAAGATATGACGTTCTTTGTCTTCTCATTTTGCCGTCATTGCCTTGCTTTCTTTCTTTTTTTCTTTTAAGAAATTCTCCTTTTGACTTTAAGAGATATTGGGAGAGGATAAAAACTTGCACTGAGGTGGCAGAAATTTGAATGTGGATATGGACGTCCATGCACATGCCAAGCTTTCCATGTATATATGTTTTTTTATATCTTTTCTCACAAACAAAAAGATCTTTTCTTGTAGCCTTCCTTTCTTGCATTCCTTGATATTTCTTCAAAATAACTTCAAAGTTTATCTTGAAATTTTGTGCAAAGAAAGTGGACTGCCCTTTTCAAGCTGATTTTTCCAATTTTCTATTTCTTTTTTTTCCTTTCCTTCTCATTTTCTTTTCTCAGCCTCAATCCTATGTTATGGGACCCAATTCATCTTTTCCTACGAGCAAAAAGGTGAATTTCATGTGAAAGGACAAATTTACCCTTAATTAACAAATGCATGACTGCGGGCCCATCTTTCATGAAATGATGACATGAATGCACATAATTTTGCATGATTTAAGAAAAAAAACTAATGATTAATTCAGTTCATGAGAAAAACACATTTGGAAAATCTTTCCAAAAATAAAATAAAAAATAGCAGGTTTCATGATTTGATGCAAAAATGATGGTTTTTGAGCAAATTGCGCATTAATGCACTACAATGGATAAAAAATGCATAAAATCATGATATGACACTAAATGAGGCTCTCTCGGCTTGATAAGTCCTTGAACTTACCAAAAATAGCCATGAAAATGTGCATTCTTTAGGACTTATCACATTTTAGGGCAGAAATTTGTGTGTATAATTGTGCTAATAGTGTGAAATATGAAGTTGAAATGTGGATGTTTTTTCTATTGGATTTCATTTTCAACTTGATTAAGAGTGGATGCCTTCCATTATTGTCTCTAAGTTTCTTTGGATACTTTTTATTTATTTATTTATTTTCTTTCAAAGGTAAGTACTCACACACTCACCCAAGATCCTCACCAGCAGCGCGGGATTGATTCCTAGTTGTTTATGTGAAAGGAAGGTGCCTCACCAAATGAGCTATTGGTAGATTGCCTTGTTTGGATACTTGGTTTGAGTAATGTGTAGAACAAGTGCGCTTGAATGGTATGCCAATTGCTAAGTATAAAATGAAAAGCTGGGTCTCTTTTGTAACTTGCGTTTTTACTGAACATTTGAACACCTGGACATCGGATGCCTTTTATAGTTTATAGGTCCTAAGTTTGTTTGGAAACTTAGATTAAATAATTACGAGAATCCAGTGTTGAACATTGGATGCTATTATAAATAGGTCCTAATTTTGTTTGGAAACTGAGATTGAGTAATTACTAGAAACTAGTGTTGAATGCTATAAAAAAATGAAAATATGGTTTTCTTTGCAATTTGATTTTGGTTGAGAACTTGCTTTGGGATGGATGTTATATGCGCATAAAACAAGTTTAGAGGCACATAATTTTTCAAAAAAAAAAAAAAAAAGAAACATTAGAACTATACAAAATATATATATATATATATATATATAACACATTAGACCTATAGAAAAAGCATACAAGAATTAATAAATCTGATGGTAAAAGATAAATTAAGTTTTCTCCCATGACCTATCAGTAAATGTCACATACTATAAAAGAAAAAAAAATTGTCAACATCTTTCCATTGCAAGTGCTAAACTCAATTGTCGGACACTGTAGTTTTTCAGAAAATGTAATGCTGTCCATACACAGTTTTGAACACTTGATCATGTACTTAGTAGTTAGTAGTAACAAATGTTTCAGTTTTGAGCTATATATCAAATGAAGCTTTGAATGCCTTTGCTATTTGATTTTTACTGAGTTTGGTTCAGACTGGATGTCTTTGACATAAATTTACTTAATATATTCTGATGTTGGTTTCACTTAAATTTACTAAATGCATTTTTTTTTTTTTACTAAAATCTGATAGTGACAAGTGTAGAATGCATTCTCATCTCTTGTAATGTCTTGTTTTATAATGAAAGTAACCATTCAAAAAAAAAAAAAAAAAAAAAAAAAAAAAACCATAAGTTTAGGAAAGCCTCCTTAAGTACCAAATTCAAAGAACTTTGATACTTGGATTGGAGAGGGTGATGTACCTTAGGAGCACATTTGTATTTTTTCCCTCTTTCCTCTACCCTTGTTAGTGTGTTAAGTGAGGGCACTTCATGTAATACGTATGGACTATTGATAGTAGCACTTCAACAACAAGTGTCTTTTATTTTCTTTTTCTTTTTTTTTTTTTTTTTTTTTTTTTTTTTTTTTTTTTTTTTTTGCTATAAAATTCTCTCTGATGGAAATAGAACTAATGAAGAACATACATTTTACAACTTTGTGGTTAGGAATAGAACTTGGGATCATCATAGTGTGCATAGGTGGAAAACGTCCAGGGTTGGAATCATCATATCTTCTTTTTAACTAGTAGCTTAACTAGAACTTGCGGCTTAGTGGTTGAGCATTTTCCAACGGTGCTGCAGGCTTCTTTTTTTTTTTTCCTTGTCTTTGCTTACTGCTGTTTATATGTTTTTTATTTTTAGGAGACACTAGATCCTAGTAGTATAAACCTAAGATTCGTGTATGCTGCTGGGCTGTTCTATAGAGTAATTGCTTCATCAGTTCTCCTGACTGGTATTTTGGTGTTTAACAGTTTCTATTTTCTTAATTTCTTTTGTTGTTGCTTTTGACATCTTTATGTTCATTCACATCTATAAATTTTTCTAACAGGATTATTTTAAAAAGCATTTGTTATTTGGTTTAGATGCTTTCTGTATTATTGCTAAAGTTCATCTTATATTGGTGGAACATTATGTTTTGGGCATCTTTTTTAAATTGAAGGCTTTTAGTTTTTTTTTTTTTTTCTTGTCTTTATTTCAGGCTTTTATTATACTTCCATTCCCATTTCTATCCCTATTTTGAGTTTTATTGATTTGTGAGCACAGTTTCTTTTGTTTCTTTTCTTATTTCAGATACCTAACAGAGCGAAAGATACTTAATGGAACATCTTTTGTTATATCAACGGGAAGTAGTGTTGCTATTGTTGGTACAAGTGGCAGCGGTAAGGCTTCAATGATTTTAATGTATATTCTTGCTAAATATTATACAAAGAAACTATCTTGAACTGTGTGATGCTTTCTTTCTTTTTTTCTTTCGTTTCCTTTGTAACATACTTGACGAATGAGTGAATGACAAACTAGATGTTGGAGGGAATTCTACAATAGGTGTCTCCTCATGCCATATGTCTACGGATGATATTCTTCATTTGTTAGCTTTAAAACATTCTAAAATAAAAGACATAGCTCACATTGATTTTAAATGATTGACACATAGTAGAACACGGTCTCATTTAACGATTACCTATGCATGCTCCCAAATGTCTGCTCGACGCCCGGTGGTTTATTGTTTGATTGGGCTTCATTTTGATGTTCTCCCGCATGGTACTGACATTCTAGTATCGAATGTGCTCCTATTGTACTTCGTGCCTTTGAATATCCGAGATCCCTTTGATTTATGGACTGCTCTTTGTTCTCTGGCTGTTTCATTTGTAGCATGCCTTTTCTTTTATGGTCTATTAAGTTAATATCTTGAATGGCAGTTCTATAAGGTTATTTGGAATTATGCTTGCTATAGGGTCTTGTGTGAACATTATTTTGTGACAGATCATTGTTTCTCATCATGGAGCATTGTGTTCATTTTTCAAGTTATTATTTATATTTTCTTTGCTTTTATTATGCAAAAACTAGATACTAACTGAAGAGATTAGGGCCAATTTGGTAACTTTACTAATTGAGTCAAGTGAAGTAAAGTTGATTTTGAAGAAAGAATAAAATATAAGTGGGTTATAATGGTATTTTGTTTGTAGTTGTGGAATCGTTTTGACTTTTTGTATGGAAAAGTGGAGTTTTTTTTATATTTTAGTGGGATGAAGGTAGTTGGTTTTTGACTTTTTGTATGTAAAAGATGGGGGGAGTTTTGAATAAAGTGCATTTGATGTGACATCTTGTTTGGAAAATGGAGGCTTTACTTGACTTTTATTGTATTAGTAAAGTGCCAAACTAGCCCTAAGGTACCATAACATATGTAATGAGGTTGAATGACCAACCTTCCCCTTCATTTCGTGGTTACTTAGAGGACCTAACCTGAAAACTCGTGTATGAATCTTTTTTTTAGACCAGATCGATAGTACTTTGAAATTTTGTCTTTTTGATGTTGAGCTTTTAGGCCTTTTGATGTACCTTATCTCTCTACTAAATGCAGATATCACCATTTGAAAAATAAAAAATTTCGCAATTCAAGTTGAATTATTTAATTTAATCGGGTAATTGCACGGTTTGGGCAGCTATGGGCATGGCAAATAGCCAGCAAAGCTTTGTAATAATGGGCATACAACTAATTTTTTTCTAAAATCCGGGTGGACTCGAAGTTGTGTTGCTAGTAGGGTAATTTCTTTTTCTTTTTGTTTGTTTTGTGGGTTTTGTCTAACCATTGACAAGGTTCGAAAAAGCTTCACATTCTCCGGTGTCTTCACTTTACCCTCCTCTACTTTTATTTCTCATGTTTTATATTCTTTTGCATTGCATGCATAACATGAGGATGATGTTCATCATAGGTTGGGGGGTGGGGACAAGCACACTTGTCTATTTTTAGACAATTTTCACACCCCTTTTGCTTTATTTTATATATTTAGGAAGTTTTTCAAATTTCTTTTCAGAATTTTTGCTGTTTATCTTTGGCTTTTAGATTTTTTTGAAGAGAGAATTTTTGATAGAATTTTCAATAAATGGAAGATAGCTTGAGTTTTAGAATTCTCAAAATTTAGACAAAAGAGAGTTTTTGTTTGCGGAAATCTTTTTGAAAAAGTACTAAATTTTGATCCTTTCACATTACACAGTTTGTATACATTTTCAAAAACTTTAAATGGAAACATCCATTCTTGTTACGACTTGATTGAATATATGAAGGAAAACCAAACCTTAGTTTTATAGGTTTCCTGGTTCATCTGGGTGGATTTTTTCACAAATTAGTGAATTATGTCGGGTGCAAGAAAATGCTGCCTATTGTTGGGGACCATTGAAAAGGAAAGAAAATCAAGAGAAAAGAAACAAGAAGAAAGAGAAAATCTTTGTCGTTGAAATTTCACGGCCTTTTGAAAAACAATAGTGCGAAAGCCATCATGGTTGCCTTAATTATGGTACACCCTTAATTTGGGTACATGAAAATGGCTGCCTATTGTTGGGGACCGTTGAAAAGGAAAAAAAAAATCACGGCCTTTTGAAAAACAATAGTGTGAAAGCCATCATGGTTGCCTTAATCACCCCCTTAATTCGGGTACATGAAAAAGGCTGCCTATTGTTGGGGACCGTTGAAAAGGAAAAAAATCACGGCCTTTTGAAAAACAATAGTGCGAAAGCCATCATGGTTGCCTTAACTAGGGTACACCCTTAATTCGGGTACATGAAAAGGGCTGCCTATTGTTGGGGACCGTTGAAAAGGAAAAAAAATCACGGCCTTTTAAAAGATAATAGTGCGAAAGCCATCATGGTTGCCTTAATTAGGGTACACCCTTAATTCGGGTACATGAAAACGGCTGCCTATTGTTGGGGACCGTTGAAAAGGAAAAAACATCACGGCCTTTTGAAAAACAATAGTGCGAAAGCCATCATGGTTGCCTTAATTAGGGTACACCCTTAATTCGGGTACACCCTTAATTCGGGTACATGAAAACGGCTGCCTATTGTTGGGGACCGTTGAAAAGGAAAAAAAAATCACGGCCTTTTGAAAAACAATAGTGCGAAAGCCATCATGGTTGCCTTAATTAGGGTACACCCTTAATCGGGTACACCCTAATTCGGGTACATGAAAACGGCTGCCTATTGTTGGGGACCGTTGAAAAGGAAAAAAAAAATCACGGCCTTTTGAAAAACCAATAGTGCGAAAGCCATCATGGGTTGCCTTAATTAGGGTACCCCCTTAATTCGGGTACATGAAAAGGGCTGCCTATTGTTGGGGACCGTTGAAAAGGAAAAAAAAAATCACGGCCTTTTGAAAACCAATAGTGCGAAAGCCATCATGGTTGCCTTAATTAGGGTACACCCTTAATTCGGGTACATGAAAAGGGCTGCCTATTGTTGGGGACCGTTGAAAAAGAAAAAAATCACGGCCTTTTGAAAAAAACAATAGTGCGAAAGCCATCATGGTTGCCTTAATTAGGGTACCCCCTTAATTCGGGTACATGAAAAGGGCTGCCTATTGTTGGGGACCGTTGAAAAGGAAAAAAAATCATTAGAAAAAAAAAAGAAGAAAGAGAGAAGCTTGTCACTGAAATTTCATGGCATTTTGAAAAACAATAGTGCGAAAACCATCATGGTTACCTTGAGAGGAAATCTTTTTTTTTTTGCTAAGTCTAGGTGGACCGGATTATTTGATTGAGTCGTTTTCACGGTGCTTCTAGCGGTCATTTAAAACTTATTTTTTTATGTATACATACTTTCTCTCATCGTGCACGGTCATATTTAGCATGATTTTGAAAATTTCTTTCCAAAGATGAGATTGGTGAACCGTATTTCGAATTTTTCTTTATTTTGACTATTCTGAGAATTGAGTGTATCCAATGTTTAATTTAATTTTTTTTTTTTGGAGAGTTTCTTGTTATTTCTTTAGGTTTTTTTTTTTTTTTTTTTTTTTGAGTTTTGTCGGTTTATTCACAACAAAACCTCACGAAGCACAATTTGTCCACTAGGGTAATGTAGGGGTATAAGGGCTTACTGCATACGCTAAATGTAGTTGAGAGTGCCAGCGAAAGTGTCTTTTGTTTTTTGCATTAGTCTTCTTTTCTATTTTTAGGTTTGATTAGGTTAGGTTAGTTAACTTCACCTTTTCACATCTTTTGCTAGGGACTGGTAAAATGTTGGTTGGAGGGCGTGATGAGTCCATGAAATTGCATCATAGTCATTATTTCATGTAGATTTATAGACTTATTTAGGATAACTTGATTTCATTGAATTTTATTTGAGCATTCAATGTTGGAATTCAAGTCATAATTGGTCAAAATTCATTAAATTGCATGATTTTCATGAAAATTTTATTTTGCATTATCCTATTATTGCATTAATTTTCTCAGAATTCACAATTATACTCATGTAGTTTTTCTGCATCATTGCATTCTATGTGAAAAATTGATGAACGCAGTGAATTGTATTGCATCATATGAATTGTAAAGTGCAGTGATGCAAATCTTCTAAATCATGAATTATCCAATGGAGAGCCTCTTTATCCAATGGAGAGTCTCAAAGATGCTCTTCCTAATCTTTGCTCAAATTGCCATTGTTTTCTCTTTATTTTAGTAATTGATGGTCCATGATGGATGGATATGGTGGTAACTAATTGTAGCCATATATATACTTCAGAAACTAGTAGCCAAACTAAGTTTTCTTATGCCCTTTATAAGACTGTCACCTTTAATTCTTCAACTCATATGATGGCCATTTCTCTGAATTTAATACTGATTGAGAAAAGGGTCCCATAGTGACTTGAGTATTTTTAAATAAGATTTCTTGTTAATCTTAATTATATTTATTCGTATATAGTTGATTTTCTTATTTCTTGAATTTGAGATGATTTGACTCATGATATCTACTGCTTAAAATTCTCTGAATTTAATACTAATTGAGAAGGGTCCCATTGCCCTAACTGTTTGCTGAAATTCCAGAAAGATAGAAAAGTGAAATTGATTCTTTAAAAAGGAAATTTTTAAAAATCCGGAAGAGAGAAAATAGGCTTATGATATTGTTTTTTAGAGATATTTTACTTTCTTGGGTTCTAACTACTATCTCATGTGTTTTTGAGTGCGAGGCTGACGTTGACACTGTGGGGGCATAGAGTATGGAGTCTATAATTCTGTGAAACCTCCAACAAGAGGCAGCTTGATGCTACGTAGGTCAAGCTAGCAGGTCTTGACATTGTCTCAAGCTTAACCTATGGTAGAACTCGATGAGGTATTGAAGTAGGTCTTGGCTTAGTTTCTTTTGCTGAATTTCTTAAAATATGATTCTCATTTGAGGTGTTCACAATGCATTTTGTTGCCTTTTCTTTACCTTTGATATCTCATGCTTTACTCAATGGCAGGTGGAAGTTCAAGGACTACAAAAAGCAAATGGAGGAAACAAATGGTTGATTCCCCTGTTTCTTTAGCTTTAGTTATTCAAGACTTACCGAAAATAATGTGTTTATAGTTCTATTTCTGGGTAGAGTAAACTGCAAGCTCACTTACTGCTTGTGATTGATGGTACTGTATTTATCTTGCAATCAAATTGATGTGCATCATTTGTAGGTCGGATGAGGTGCCTTGCTGCATTGGCTCGCTGGGAAGAACCTAACATCCTTTACAAGGAGTACTGGACCGCAGTCAAGCTGCTGGCTAGAGTTAGCCGCTCGACTGGAAATGGCACCAAATGGTTGGTGATCTTTTTTTTACTTTTACTCGTTTATAATTTCAAACTCTATTTTGTGGTTCTTTTTTTTTTTTTTTTTTTTTCTGTTTTTATTTATAGATCGGAGTGGTTTCTATAGGCTGGTAGTGCAGCATGGACACTACGTCAAAACTGGGAAAAATACGACTGTAGTCCGCAAATGGGTCCTATTCGTGATGATGCAGCCGATTTCATTTGACACATAACCACCGTCTCTAGGCCGTCGTTTAATATTTGACGACCTTGAAAAGTCTCCAAACGACGCCGAAAGAAAAACCCTAGCTCTTGAGGTTTGATCACTTTTCCAGATCCGATCCCTCTCTCTCGTCGGTCACGGAGTTTTGATCGCTTCTCTCTCTCTCTCTCTCTCTCTCTCTAAGGTTCGTTTCATCATCTTCTTCTTCTTCCCTTTTGATTCTTCTTTGATCCCATCGATTTTTTTTTTGTTTTCGCAGGTGCATTGTTTGGTGGTGAATAGGGATCTCAAATTCACAACCTTTGTCGAGGTGAGAAACGCTCATTTGATGAAGCAAAAGGTTCGTTTCATCATCATCATCTTCCCTTTTTTATTCTTCTTTGATCCCATTGATTTTTTTGTTTTTGCAGGTGTATTGATTTTTTTGTTTTTGCAGGTGTATTGTTTGGTGGTGAATAGGGATCTCAAATTCACAACCTTTGGCGAGGTGAGAAACGCTCATGATTTTTTCTTTTGTGTTTGTCTTGAATTTGATTCATTCCAAATAAATGTTGTGGTTGTGGAGATCTTGTAATTGAGAATTGATTGACAGTTTCGTTCTTGAAGTGAGAATTGATTGACAGTTTAAGTGAGAATTGATTGACAGTTTCGTTCTTAACACTTTCGATCCAACAACATGACTTTGCCCCCAAAACATGGATACATGTTAGAATACTTGATTGAATGAAATTTTGAAGCTCTAAATTATTTAGGTTCCACAATTGACACCTTATAATATAAGCCATTTTTGTTGTGTTGGATTCTTAAATCGCATATGGTGAGATATCCATGATCAAGCTTGATTCCCCAGCCTTCATGCTCTCCTTTTTAATAATCAGAATCCACTATATTAAAATTTCTATTTAGAATCCACCATATTACAATTTCTTTGGGATTCGATACAAAGAATACAAATGAGCCAAACCTGCTAAATTCAAGTTATTGTCTACAATCTATATGGAGCCTGTATAAGATATGAGTGTCAGCCCAACTCTCTCATTTGAGTGAAATCTGTCTAAGATGTAGCATTTAGGGCCTGATTGTTTGCCTAAAATGCTTAGGAATTGAATCATAGGAACTAATGTCATAAGTGGTTAAAAAAGAAACTTTCAGGCCGGATTTCTCAAAGCGAGTTTGGATGGAGCACACGGGACAAGTGAAATAAACCTGTCTGGTGACAAGGCATCCCCCTTTACTCTATTTGAACCCATCAAAACTTCATTCCAGCCAACCTGAATGACTTGCTTACTTTACCCCACCTTTATTTTCAATGAAAGTTGCTGCTTACTTTCATCTTACCTTATTCCAATGAACCAAACACATGTAAATTTATTCAATACTCATTTTATTTCTACACACTCCACTTTAATTTTATTCCTAATCTGAGATTTACTACTCTATCCCTCTTCGAAACAAGCAGGCTTATCCCCATTTCATTGACTCTTCCCACCAAACACAGGCAAAACTTAGGCCATAGATCAGGGGTTACAATGATATAATTGGACTAAAAATTTAAAATACAGGCTGATATGATCGAATTTGGATCGTTGGGGAGTGGGGCTGGCACGAACCCATATGCTGCCTTTGCACGACACCCCTTACCTATTAGGTCTGAAAAACAAAAAGGGCTAAAATCCATTTCTGACTTGAAGGGTTGGCTCTCCTCTTCCTCTCAGATGAAGACAATGATTGCCCCACCAGCTCCATCTCTCAAGTCATTCACAACTCATTTGAGGAAAAACCCAGAACCCAAAACATTCAAATGTATGTATGTATATGTTATCGAGTTGATAGCAGTATCGTTAGCACTGGATATTCCGTGATTAATATTGAAGCCTCAACAATCAGAAATGGTGGAGATCTTTCTGATGATTAAGTAGGATGAATGAAGGTTGAGTCTCTTACATAAAGTTTTCTTTTGAAATTGCACAGTGAAGACTGACTTTTCCATCATTTCTTCTGCACCATTGATTAAAATTTTGAATTCATAGTAATGTGATCACCTCTTCTCTAAGAATGTAACTAGGCTTGGGTCAGGTATTGGCTCAACCTTAATCCCGGAGTATGGCAGGGTACACCCTAATCTTTGGATGTAATTTGCTTTTCAAAGGGTATCAAAGAAAATTCTTCTCAAAGAGACAATGTTTGAAAAATGTGTATTCTTGGCATTCAGTGTAGTTTACATCCTGTGAATTATATATACACACATATGCATCTGTTTCTAGAAATCATATGGTAAACTCAGATTCCTGAGGTCATAAATAGTGTTAAAATGTTTGTTTTATGTAGTGTTAAAACGAAATCATCCCCATGCAGATGCACTTCATCCGTAACGAAATCATCCCCATGCAGATGCACTTCATCCATATAGAGAGAAATCCAGGGAAAAAAAAAAAAAACAAAGAAACAAACAAAGAAACAGGTGTCTCAATTTGAAGTTTTGTATAGATCACATACTCGGATCAGTGGAAACGACGGCTGCAGCAAGAGAAAAACCACAAGAACCATAAATTCTGGTGTCGTCCAACGCGAGCCCCTGCTATTTGCTTGCTAGGTCTTTGCAGCCCTAGTAGGCTTAGTTTCTGGCTCATGCTGAGTGCTGGGATGGAACTGCGCACTACAACCTTCATTGTAGAGAGAGCTGTGAATGGAAGAGCAACTATTCCCTTATCACACGACCATCAGCGGCTGCTGTCATGAACCACAGAAATATGATTCTCTTATAAAGGTGATCAAGGATATGTGCTATGTGTTGTTATTGGGCTCCATACTTACTGAAAAATGGTATTAAACATGATTGCATGCAGAAATTTTATGTTCTCATTGAAATTAATTTTGCTGTCTGTTTTTTATGGTCATGTCTATCTTTTATTGCTTTATGATTAGGTTCTCAAGAGCACATGTACAATGAGTGTTGTAATCATTGGCATACTTTCTTTAACCACTGTTTTCCCTATATGCTGTTCACCTTATGAATAGACTTTACCATACTTGAGCTGGGGCATTTACATTATGTGACAATATGTAGGATGATTTGGACTTCTCACGTCTGTCCAATTGCTATGTATAGCCTTGTGTTGGTTTGGATCCATATTCCATAGACTTTACCATACTTAAGCTGGGGCATTTACATTATGTGAAAATATGTAGGATGATTTGGACTTCTCACGTCTGTCCAATTGCAATGTATAGCCTGGTGTTGGTTTGGATCCATATTCCTGCAGGCTTTAAAACCTTCAGTTACTCTACTTTCTTTCTTTTTTTCATAAATTAACACGGAGGATATTCAACTTGCTATTCAATCGTGTCCTTACTTTTTGCAGGTTGAGAATGAATCAGGTTTATCCAATTTCATTCCTGTTCTCATCCGTGATAGACAAATATGTACTGAACTTGAGATGATACGGCAAAAGTTCTCTATTCAGAGAGCACTGGTACTCAATTTGCAGAAACTAATGGTGTTCCAAACTCATGCCAGGCTTTTATATAAAAACAAACTGCATTGTCTGATCTCCTTTTAGATATTGCGTGGTTGCTGAAGGAACCCCAGCTGACAAGAATGAGAACCATTTGACTTCCACACAAGTTCAGAGGATGAATTGTTTATTGAGATTCCTAATACAGAACCAGTGTGTCTGTGTCTTGGAGAGAATATTGCAATCTCTCATGAACGTGCAGTGCAGTTATATGATGGTGTAAACAAAACTAATGATGCTGATATAAGGTCATTTCAGAAATATATGGTTCAGGCTAGAAAAATTCTCAATCATAAAGTTCAGTGTCCTGAAAAATCAATAACACAGTCAGAAAACTGTCCTCAAATGGTTTACCTGCAAAAAAGTGAAATCAAGAGTTATCATCAATCAAGTGAGTTTAGATATCTTTGTGGTTTTAGTTTTCTCATTGCTCTGAACTTTGATATGGATCAAACTATCTAGGAATCGGTTGGAAATGCAAAAGTAGTCTAGTACTATTAGATATTACTGTTTACATGGGTTATTTTGACAGAAACTTGACATCCTGGACGCTATTTGCTTATCTTCCTATTGACCTGAATAGATATGTATATATATATATATTTTGGATTGGTAACATGCTTGAACAGTTGAACCCACGACATCAAGGTTGTGCTAGTGAGCATCAAGGTCGCATTAGTGAGCACCTTCCTCTGTGCCACGAGCACTTTTCAATAATGTGAGACTTCTAACATATTTTTCTTATTTCCACGTGCATTTGCCAAGTGCACACTTGCGCGCCCACCCCCACCCCCCCCCCCAGGATTTTATGCCCCTAACATCAGGCCATGGATAGTATTGTATTTCCACTGACCATTTTATTCCCAAATGATCACTACTATAATTTATACTTCTGTATTTTTTTTTTCTAAACTACTCTAATTTATACTCTGTATGCATAAATACATCACATCATTCTGTCCACGATTGGTTATGATGGAGCAAACATTAACATCTCTATCATTTGAGGACTTAATTTTGAAGGGACCATTATATACCCAAATTATCACTGCTACTATAATTTATACTCTAATTTATTGCATCACATTATTCTGTCCATTATTTGTTATGATGGAGCAATCATTAACTTCTCTATCATTTGAGGACTTAATTTTGAAGGGACCATTATATACCCAAATTATCATTGCTACTATACTTTGCATACATAAATCCATCACTTTATTCTGTTTCCATGATTTTTTTATGATGGAGCAAGCACTAATATCTCTAAAAGGATTATTTGAGGACTTAATTTGAAGTTCCTTTGGAAATGTTTGAAGTCTACACTGATCCTCTGATGGTATTTTTAATCCTGCACAAATAGTTGTATCATACTTTGTACTCCCCAAAAATCAAAATTTGCCATTTTCTTGTGCATTGCGACATCGTGCATGGATAAATGCTTCCACACGAAACACTTTGATGAGATAGAACTGATAATTTGATTTCTAACTTGTTTATTAATGGATGAGCACCTACTGCCCCTTAAGATCATAATTAGTTCTCTAATTTTCTAAACTTGGACCGTAGTTCCAGTCTTTCTTTGAATCATTATCCTCTTTATGGAGAATTATATCATCGTCTGGTTCTTGTTTTGTAGGGTATTAATGTGAGGATGGAAGATTACTGCCAGGGAGTGATATACATGTTTCTCTCATAAACAAAGAGGTGGTTAACTCGAATGCAAGGAAGGCAGCCTCCAATCTCACTGCACTACAACACTACTGAGGCCAACCTCCTCGTCCCTGCAACGCAAGTGATCTCTCTCACCTACTGCCTTCCTCTTCTAGGTTCGGATTTCACATTTTCTCCATTTGTCAGTTCTTTCCTTCCTTCCTCACATGCAAGGTGTCTTGATTGTGGGTCAATTTGTTCTTTTCAGTCAATGTCATTGATTGAGATGTTCATACTTTGTGCTTTTATTTCTTAATTGTGGGTGTTAATTTGATTTGGAATTCTCTCATGAATGCCTCTCTTCTGAATGGCAAAAGGGAAAACCAAAACTCTGGTTTCTTGTTATTTTGCTTCAGTGTATAGAAAAAGCCCACCATCTGTTTGTTTATGTTACTCTAATATTTCTCTTTATTTGTAAGGAGTGCTTGCCATGTGTTTCTTTATATTCCTCTATTAAAGAAGCTAGAAGAGGATTTAGTGTTGGGATTAAGATTGAGGATTGGAACAACCCAAAAATTAGTGCCCTCTCCTTTGTGGGCTCACCTACGGCTCATTTGTGATTCATAAAGGTTGGTTGTGTCAATGTGATCAAGTAATTTTAATGCTCATTTTTGAAGCTTTAAAATCTAATGATTTTTCATTGTGTAATTTTTTTGGGTTGATCTACTTATAGTTGATAGTTTAATTTGTATCAAACGGGGATCAATGTAGATTCATGGGAGGTAAGCGAGTATGAATGGCTTAGATTTGTCAAACATGGACCACGTTAACAAAATAAATTGGTTGATTACAGAAAAGATTTGTCAAAGATGGACCACGTTAAACAAAATAAATTGGTTGATTACAGAAAACCCTTGTTTTAATATTGGATATGGACATTTTTTTTTCAACTGGAAACTGACATAGATGTCCCAAGTAGCTAGAAGCTTATGTTGGTTAGGTAGCAGTATCTTAAGAAAGTAGGTTAGATGGAGCAGTAACCTAGTTCCGTGAAGTTAAACAGAGAATTCTTAGAAATAGCTCAGAAAAAAAAAAAAAAAAAAAAAAAGAAAAAAAGAAAAAGAAAAAAGAAAAAAAAGTCCTAGGAGGAGAATGTGAATATGGTGAATTGGGTCTAACTTTCTAGCATGTTAGCCAGAAGTTAGAGAAGCTATCAAAGAATTATTAAATTCGATGTTCTAAAGACTTCATGTTTTCACCTTGGTCCAAACTAAACAATGGATTCATCACTTCAATATCTCTATAAAACCCCCTTGGTTTACTATGAATTCTTGGGAATTCAATTCTAGTCCAGAAGGCGAATCGAACTAAAAACCCATATATCCAAGTGTAGTTAAGAGAAAGAGGCATTTATTAGATATATCATTAGAATTTTACCCGAGCATAGGCTTTAAGGAAGAATGTGATTGAAGATGCTTCATTTACATAAGATGTGCTGGAGATGTAGGTGGGTTCCTTAACCGAGGGTTAGAGCTGAGCACCACCATTTCCATCTCCCTTAACATAGAACTCCAAAATAGATCACTGTGAGGTCTAGCTCCCAAAGCAAAACTCCTACTATACTACATTGCCCATCACTCTCTCCACTGAGGCCCTTCACACTATTGCTCAATACTACAAGTAAAAGTTGTGCACTGAAGAGAAACAAAAAAAAAAAAAAAAGAAATGGGTAGAGAGAGAGAAGGGAATCAAAATCTACTATAACTGTCTCTAAAATACCATTAATTAATACAAAATTTTCATTTAATATTGAAATGTGTAGGTACTTTTTCATTGCCCTGGTGTTCTACTAAATGGGCATATACCATCCATAATATTTTCTTTTTACATAATGGTTTTAGGCACAAATTATGCTTCGACTGGTGCAACATCCTCAAGTGGTATGCTTTCTGCGCCTCTTTATATATTTACATGGGTATGGTTGTTGAGATTGCTCTCGATTTGAGCGCAACCAAAATCCAAAGGTATAGATCTATTATCAATTTGTTTTAGTAGATCTAGCTGTGCTTGTTTGTTTCTTGTTCTTGATGGATTATTTGATCTTAATGCATGAGATTAGGGTTTTAGATCTTGGGGTTGGGTTTTTGGC
Source organism: Camphora micrantha (assembly GCA_003546025.1). Lineage (NCBI taxonomy): Eukaryota > Viridiplantae > Streptophyta > Magnoliopsida > Laurales > Lauraceae > Camphora > Camphora micrantha. The sequence goes on from QPKB01000011.1 coordinate 18,489,609, forward strand.
CTTATGGGTAATTGATCCCTACATCAAGTGGGTCAAAAGTTTATGAATCCACGAGGCCCACTTACTTCCAACAATTGGTATTCGAGCAATCCCTTTATTCTCATCGTATTAGATCAATCTTTTAGATCAAAGTCACTACATGAGATGTGGAGTGGATGGATTTTTGGTTGTGTAAGGATCAGTTTTTGATGTTTTTATGCATGTATTATATTTTCTGTATGCATGAGAAGGAACTGGTTGGGCAAAAATCGTTTTTCTGCAAACAGCACATCGAGCGGACCCTTTTGCGAGTAAAGTGCTCGAGCGGGGTTAAACCCGCTTGAGTGAACCTGGTCTCTGTGAAGTGCCCGCTCGAGCGCGCAGGGCGCTATCTGTTTTGACTGTCTGGATTTTTCATCATGAGATTATGAATGGCACCTTCTTAGCCCTATTTCCTATTGTGTATGTGATACTAACCTTGCAGGTGGTTGTCCTCTCCATGTGGCCCCACACGTTTCTATTTTTGTCATTATTATTAGTTATTTTGGGGAACTTGTAAAGGGCATCATGGTTTCCTTGTTTTTCCCACGAAAGGGCAAGGCATGATGGTTTCCCTAAGCTCCTTTTATTTCCATTAATAAATTGCCATGTAAATCTCAATTTTTGAGATATAAAAACTTTATGTGTTTTTCAATTTTAATTATTTGTAAATTCCAACAGCTTTCAAGACAAGATAGATGGTGACGATGGACTCTTGACCAAAGAGTTTGGGATGCCCAAAGAGTTTAGAGTTGCTCAAAGAGTTTGAGGAATCCCAAAGAGTTTGGAAGACTAAGATGTTCAAGACATCTTTCCGCATTGGGCCACGTGGAGGAGAGGATTTATTAAATTAGAATTTCTAATTTTGCATGGATGCTTATTTTATTTAGACTTTCTATATTCTCATGGTTGCTTGCTTTATTTAGCATTTTTTTTCTAAAATCTGATCCAAACACAACAGTTATAGTAATTGGTCAAATCATTTTAATCTTTTGGAAAGGGTTTTAAATAAGGAATTATTATTGATGAACCCATGAGATGAGCCCTTTGGAAATACAGTTTGGAGATAATATTTTCTTATAACCTTCTAGAACCCCTTACGAACTGCTGGAAGCACTGGTTTCAGTCTTAAGTTATCCTAAATCCAATATAATGAGTGTCTAACCCTAGAATCGCTTGAAATCCATATTAAAGAGAAAAGTATCTTAGAATTCCCTAAAATGCGTATATCAGTATAGAATTGCACGAAACACATTTCAAAGCAAAAGACTATATCAGAATACCCTAAAATGCCCTAAAATCACCCAGCATGCGTTTTTATACAAATACAGGGTATTGATAATACGAAATATGTTTATCAGTTAAAAACGGGACATGATCCCATGAAATTAGTTATTAAGCCCTAATTAGCCAAAAAAACGATTTAAAGTAAAAAGATATCACCGAACTTTCTGGGGTGAGTCTTTCAACCGTGACTTTTAAGCAGTGTTTTTAAGCCATACTGCTTCATTAGTTTCTTCACAAGCCGCTATGTATTCAACATTCGAGGTGCAAGCAGTGGTATATTCTTGTTTTATATTTCTCCAGCTGATAGCTCTACCGCCAAGCATAAATACATATCCAGAGATGGATTTTCTGGAATCCTTATCTGACATGAAGTCAAAATCTGTGTATCCAATTGTAATCAACTCATCACTATCGTAAATCAACATGTAATCTCCAGTCCATTTCAAGTATTTAAGAATACATTTTATAGCAGTCCAATAGTCAAGACTTGGGTTCGATTGATATCTACCGACTACGCCTGTTGTGTGACAGATATACGGTCTAGTACAAAGCAAAGCTTGTAATAGGCTACTAACGGCTGAAACGTTTGGAAATGTGCAATCCATGCTTGAAAGGTTGTGACATCCTTATTGGAATTTTGCATTGCAAACAGTACTAATACCTTATCTATCTACGTAGTTTGAGATAAGCCAATCATCTTATTTTTTTGGTCTCAAAGAAGCTTGATTCCTAGGATGTAACTGGCTTCTCCCAAGTCTTTCATATCAAACGTTTTCGCCAATCGAACTTTAACAGTTGACATCTATATATCACTCACAAGGAAAAGGATGTCATCGTCATATAATACAAGAAAGACTACTCTACCTCCTTCACTTTGCATGTACACACATGAGTCATTCGGGTTTTGATAAAAACTAAATGATTTGATTGCCTGGTCAAAACGAATGTTCCAACTCTGGGCCAGTTTTAGTCCATAAATGGACTTCTGCAATTTGCGAACTCTTTGCTCTTGGTTCTTTGCTATGAAACCATCTGATTGCATCATACAGATGCTTTCCTCAAGATAACTATTAAGAACCGCTGTCTTGACATTTATTTGTTAAATTTTGTAGTCGAGATGAGCCGCAATGGATAAGAGTATTCGGATAGACTTGAGCATGGCTACTGGCGAGAAGATCTCCTCATAATCGATTCTCTCTTTCTAAGTATACCTTTTCGCAAAATGCTTGGCCTTAAAGGTCTCAGCTCTTCCATCCGGTCCTCTCTTCCTCTTTGTAGATCCACTTGCACCCAATATGTTTGATATTGGCAGGCAAGTCCACAAGTTTCTATACCTAATTAGAGTACATGGACTCCATCTCATTTTTCATAGCTTCTTACCAACGTCCCGAATCCTGGTCATTTATAGCTTTATCATAGTTGTAGGGATCTTGTTCATGTTCATCTGGAATTGCCTCGTAAGACTCTACTATTATCGTGAACTTGTTAGGAAGCTTAACAATCCTCCCACTACGATGAGGCTCCAGTGTAACTATTAGTTAAGTTCGGTTCTTTCTGGATTTGGAATTAATTGTTCTTGAATTTCTTCTAAGATAACCATTTCTAAAGTAGTCCGGGCAATCATATAATCTTCCTCCAGAAAAACTGCATTGGTACTAACAAGTACTTTATACTCTTTGTGATTATGAATAACCAACATTTAGTTCATTTAGGATATCCTATAAAAGTGCATATTTCCGACTTCGATTCAAACTTGTCTCATATGCCGGACAACTCCAAATATGTAACTGTTGTAGACTAGGTTTTTGCTCAGACCGCAACTCGCGGGGAGTCTTAGGTACTAGCTTGGATGTCGCGGTATCCAAAGCATACCCCCAAAAGGATATGAGCAATCCTGAGAAACTCATCATAGACCTAACCATTTTGAGCAATCAAAAGGATATGAGCAATCATAAGCATACCCCCAAGAGTTCGGTTCCTTCTTTCTGCTGCTACATTTTGTTGAGGCATACTAGCAGCAGACAACTGGGATAGAATCCCATTTTTTGATAAGTATCTCATAAATTTTGCGAAGAGATATTTGCTTCATCGATCTGATCGAAGAGTCTTGATACTTTTACCCGCTCGAAACTCTTTGAACTTTTCAAAACCTTCGTACTTGTGGTGCATAAGGTATATGTATCTATATCTTGAGTAATCATCTGTGAAAGTGATGAAATATTCATAATTACCTCTCGCTTTTACATTCATGGGTCCATGCACATCAGTATGCACTAATTCCAACAAATCTTTGGCTTTATTGGCCTTGGAAGAAGATGGTTTTTTAGTCATTTTGCCTTCTAAAAATGACTCGCAGATAGGCATTGGTTTTACCACCAATGAAAGCAAGAAACCATATTTCACTAGCCTGTCAATCCTATCCAGGTTAATGTGACCTAACCTCAGGTGCCCAAAATTTTGTTATATTAGATGAATGTGACTTTCTTTTTAATATTAGTCTATTTGTCCTATTAATTATTTCGGTGTCATGTATCTCATACATTGTGGGAGTTAACAAATAAAGACAATTGATTTCCTTGTCAGAACATATAAAAGTATCATTCATTTTAATAAAAACTTGAGTACCAAAGTTAATAGATAACTCTTATTCACTAAACTTGAAACTGAAATTAAATTCCGTCTTAAAGACAATACATATAAAGTGTCTGACAAAATCATCTTATAATTTAAAAAACATAATGTAAATACTCCTACTGCTACCGCCTCTGCCTTAGCATTAATGAAACAAGTCAATTTATCGGATTATCCATTGGATTGAGGTCATACAATTTAACAATGATCATAATTCGCTATGAGGTCTAATTTAAATTTTTTGAAACAATACAATGATCAACGATTAATTGCTGAAGCATAAGAAAGATAGCTGAAGCAATATCAAATAATAGTGTAAGCATAAGAGGTTTCTCAAAACATAAAGCAAATGTAGCAGGGCTGAAATTCAACGTAAATCTCAAAGTGTGAATTAAATGTACATATCAGTCTAACTCCCTGCTCACAACAAAAATACTAAATCCCAAAAAATAGATGCAATCAAACCCCCTGTGCAGGCGCTCTTTTCTCCAGCTCGACCAGAGGTCAGCTGGCCCCCATCCATAGTCTCCAACTACGGGCGCCTCGACAATCACATCGTCCTCGAGATTGAGGTTACTACCTAAACACTAATAATGGGTTAGATCCAAGGATCTGACAATGCGCAGTATACAACATAGGATGTATACATCAAAGTATCATGAAAATAACAACAGTACATATGCTAGGCAACTGGGCAAGAAATAACAAATTGAATCAGTATGAATAGTAAGCATATAGTCTAACCATACATCAATGTGGCACATTTACATGAGCTGGACACCGCATGATATTATGCCGCGGCTCTTCCATGTTGTAAACAGTCTCGGCGAGGAAAATAAAGTAACAACGTGAGGGATGACGAGCCCCGCCAATCATAACATCAATATCAACACCATCACACTCAATAGACAGGAACCAGAATCACACTGTCCGTCTAGTCATAGCTTATCATGATAGCTTTAAACCACAAGCAATATTGCTCTCACTAATGATGATCAATCCAAAGACTAAGCTTATAACAAATGAGTGAATGTTAATGCCAATTCAAGGGAACAAATAAATGTCTGTGTCTACCTAGGCTTGCCTGACGTGTGCAAGGTCCTATCAAGTCCATAAGAGGTCCAAGATATAAGTCAAATCCATAAATACAATTCAAGTCCAAGTCCATCATCGAATCCATGCTAAGGCGCACCAATGCCGTGGCCTTAGTCCCAATAGTCCAAGTATAATATCCAAGTTCAGTCCAATAGAATTCAGTCCATTCTCATTCATAAACAGGTTAAAATTTTACAATATTTAGCTTCTTCATTCTAAGGTATCAAACCATACATTCTTAGGCCATATGATGGCCCACCTAGCCACAGACACGGGATATTAATCACAAATCCACAACACTAGGTCACCACTAGGTAATCCTAGGTCAGGTAATCCAATTTTCATTTAATTAATATGTATTAACAATAGAAAGGATGTAATAGTGATAGTAAAGAGCCAAGTATAATAAATCTCCAAAACCAAGCATATCAAAAGGAAATAGCAAAGGTTCAACCTAAGTAATGATCTTCTTTTCAAGTCCAGGTTCATGTCAGTCAATTTGATTCATAAATAAAGTTTCATATGCTAATGATACTGTATTTTGGCGCTTTAGAAGTTTCGGGCCATTTCGACACTATTTGGCCTAACTTCACTCTTCCAGCGGCTGAACAGGAACTCCCGACGGCGGTGAAGCTGGAGCTCACAGTTAGCTTCAAAATGCCACTAGAAAGCTCTACCTCAAATTCCGGGCCATTTCGACACCATTTGGCCCAAAAAGCAAAAAGCCACTGCAAAATCAGCTCTCCCAGCGGCGACAACATTGAAGACATCAAATCTCCAACCAAAGCCTATGGATAATCTCAAAATACTTACTCAAAAGGCTCTATGTCAAAGGTCGAACCAACAACATTTGACCAAACTTTGACTCCTAGAAGTTAAATCAGGCCTCCCGGCGGCAGAACCCTCTCGGATCATGATTTTCAAATTGAAGCTAATCTATTATCTTAAAATGACTCCAATAGGCTTCCTGTTAAATTTCAAGTCAATTGGACATCGGTTGACAATTCATCAAAGCGCGGCATCTTCATCGCGACAAAATCAAGTTTACTGGCTACAGGACCCCACACGACTTTAAAAATTAAAAAAAAAAAAAAAAAAGCCTATGGTTGGTCTTATTTATTGCTCATGGGGCTTCACCTCAAATTTCAGGTTATTCTGACATCGTTTGACCTAGTTTCAGCTTCTGACGATAAAGTGACAACTCTGCTCGACAAAGTCTTCGGCTTTCCCTGAAAATCATAAACTTTGCCCTCTGATATGCATGGCTTCTCGGCAAGTTTTCTGCAGGGAAATCAGGCCAATGCATGTGCAAAAAATGCAAAGAAAAATATCAAAGAAGAAAGAAGCAGAAAAATCGGAAAGAGGGCCAAAAAAGGGTAAAAAACCCATGGGCCACCGGCGACCCTGGAAATCGGGTAGTTGGATTTTTGCCAAAAACCATTCTGGGTCCCTTTTAGCGTTTCGAGATGTTTGGCCTATGTAATTTTCCAAAAATCTAATTTTCGGGGCATGAAATCCGTCGATCTTCATCAACATCACAGATCCACCGTCGAAATCATGGAATCATCGTCGGACGCTTCGAAATCACCGACGGGCCAACGCCGACCAAGAAAGCACACTTTCTGCCTAATCGATCGAGAAATCGACAGGATATATGATGCCGGCTCACTAGTAACAATTAATGTCTGAAGTTGCATGATCATTCAACAGTAATCGACATAAAAAATCCATTGGCGATCAAAGCTTCTTATATCACGGGTAGAATTTCAAAAGACGTAGCGCGACCCGCGACTCTTCAAATGCTTTGGTGACCACTTAATGCAGGTAATGGCCACCAAAAGACTATAAAAGGAGGTCATTTCCACCATTTCAAGGACCAAAATCCACGGACACGGTGCAAATCTTAACAAAAAACTCTACAACGTTGCTACGACGCTCCAATAACAAAATCTCCTCTATTGTAGAAGTCCTGCACCGACCACCACTACTAGGTGACCAAAGTTACCCCCAAACTCTACAACGTTGCTACGACGCTCCAATAACAAAATCTCCTCTATTGTAGAAGTCCTGCACCGACCACCACTACTAGGTGACCAAAGTTACCCCCCCCCCCCCTAAAGGCTTTCTCCTCCGTCTCCATGGCTTAGACGTGGCTCTTCAGCCCGTGCAAATTCTACAAAAAAACTCTGCAACGTTGTTATGACGCTCCAACGACAATATCTCTTCTGTTGTAGAAGTCCTGCACTGACCACCATTACAAGGTGACCAAAGTTCCTTAGGGGGCTTCCCCCCAAGGCTTTCTCCCTTCGTCTCCATGGCTCAGACGTAGCTCTTCAGCCCATCTACTTAGCTTTTTATTGGATATAAGACCTCTTCTTGGTCTTCATCTTCTAAAAATCTGAGATTCAAGTCAAGCCAAGCAAATCAAAAGCATCATCTGTTTTCATTTGAAGAACGATGGCGACGTCCACACACGACTTGCGGCCGTCAATCTGAACGAGTTCCTACAATCTCCTGAGAAGTTAGATCCCTTTTTTCTTGCTTTTCATTGTATTTTTTATTTTTTAATGAGACATTAAAAAAATCACAACTATTGTCTTTCCTTTTTTATACGAATTGTAAATCGCCTTTCATGACAAAAAATCGCCTTTCACGACACAAAAATGGCCTTTCAAGGCAAAAATCGCCTTTCACAACACAGAAATCGCCTTTCGCGGTAAAAAAACATCACCTTTAACGGCAAAACAAATTAATATCGCCTTTCACAACATTCAAATCAAATCATGTCTATTTTCTTAAATATAGGTGCAATGAAAACTAGAAAAAAAAAGTTAATTATCTTAATAACTTGCGAAAGTGGATCTACGGACCACCACTTGTTAATTCCAAGTAGAGTAGTGTTAGATTGTATAGACTCAATCCATCAGATGATGTAATAAATTGATTAATTTCTTTACTTATCAATAATATCATGCTTTCCTTTCATGAGATGAATGGTGTTTTATTACTTAATGCACATGACCAATACATATGATATAATGGTTCATGAGTTGAACCGGGTCTCATTAGTATATTAGATGTGATATATGTGCACACACGAGAGACATGTCACAAATCTTATACTTAAAATATCTTCACAACCGCTTATGAGACTGGGCATCTCATCTGATAAGGTTGTAACACTTTGATTACTATGAGATAATGTGATTTGTCTCGATCATCGGAATGTAAGATTCTGAATCACGGTGCTGGTACATTGAATGTATTGAAGGACCATGAGAAGTACCTTGTGGAATATTGTCTCGAGTTTAAGGTTTGCTATCATATCCCTAGCAATAGGCTCTCAATTTTGAGACATTGATGAACTCAAGTTTCTATCTATTCATTTGCTTTGAGTCACCAATGAGTGAGGCCAACTGTAGGTCAATACCTTGGTGTCTTGGGTACGTGGTAGTAGGTCTGTGGGAACATTCAGTGGTCAAGATGGAATCTATCTATATTATCCCCTTGTGCCAATTAATGGATTTGTCATTAGTAAGTGCGCACCCATCTCGATTAAGAGTTAATTGGATGGTACTGATGATCACTGTGATTAATTGGAGTTAAAAGATAATAAGATGTGGATTTAAATTGGTGGGACAATTTTTGTCCAATTAATCTATGGATATTGATAGAGGGGCTTACTTGTGGTAACCGGGAAGTTTAGGGTCTTCATTGTAATTTATTCGTAAGACTGGAGTGTAATTGCATTTATATAGTGGTGTTATTTGCAATTAACTGTGGGCCCGGATTGCACATGAGATGTGGGGTCGCAGTGTTCTAGTTGGAGCCAACTTTCTATGGAATCCCTAGTGGTCCCCACGCTGGCCCAAGTTATTTAGAAAGATACTAATCCTATTTGAACTCTAAAAGGAGGGAATTAGAAAAGTTACTTTTTCTATTTGAAGTGAGACTTCTAATAGTGGTAATAGTGGGGTTACTAATTTGTGTGAAAGTTAGACTTCTATTTCAATTAGTACACAAGAGGTAGGAAGGATGTTGCTTAAAGCTATAAAAGGGATGCTAGGGGGCTGGGACGTCAACTCTTGGATTTCACGCCCAGCCCTCCCTTTTATGCAAGAGTTGCACATCTCTTATAGTTTTTTAAGTTTCTTGAAGGATTTTCTGTTGAAGTTTCCACCAGTATTTTTGAGAAAAGAGATCTAATACGGGTTATAGCGTGGAAGACTAAGAGGTCTTGGAGATCCTAAGTTGCTTACAAAGAAAGAGTTTCTTCAACTAGCAAGTCTTCTTCTCCATTAGAGTACAACCAGGCTCCAAAGGTATAATCTGCTTCTCTATTACTCGTGGATTATTTTGTTTAATGGTGTTGCTTGTTTTCTATCTTTTAGATAGGTTATTATTGTTGGACATGATAAATGAATATGAGGGATTGTATCCTGGATATGGTTTATGGCCTTATGGGTACTTGATCCCTGAGTCAAGTGGGTCAAAAGTTTTGAAATCCTATCCACGAGGCCCACCTACTTTCCAACAAGGAGAATATTCGGCATGCCTATATATAAAAAAGTTGATGTTCGCTTTGTCTCCGGTCATGAAAGGATTGGGCCCCACGAACTCACGTCCGCTGATCCCGGTAGTCCCACGAGCGAACAAGTGAGCCCATCACCTTGACATGCCCTACAATCACTTGAAATCAATCTCAAAAACAGAAAAGTATCTTACGATATCTAAAATGCATATTTTAGCATAGAATCGCATGAAACGCATTTCAAAGCAAAAGAATAGAACATAATACGCTGAAATGTCCTAGAATCATCAAGCACACGGTTTTATCTAATTACAGGCTATTGATCGCACGAAACAAGTCGTTTGTCCCGTCAGAAACGGGCTTAAATCCCGCAAGATTGGTTACTAAGTCCTAATTTGCCTTAAACTTGTTTTAAAGTAATAGATATCATATAATTTTCTAGAGCGCGTTTTTCAACCATGAATTACGTGAAACACGATTTACAATCAAAATTTTCCTAGAGACGACTAGGAAATCCCTTCGAACTGCCCGAAGCACGGGTTTTAGTGTTAAACAAGCCCGATCCCTTGCAACACGTCCCTAACCCTAGAATCACACGAAACCCATTTGAAAGAAAAGTGCATCTCATAATATCCTAAAATGCATATTTCAGCCGAGAATCATAAAAGAATGCGATTCAAAGTAAAAGACTAAACCATAATGCCCTGACATGTCCTACAATCACCAGCATGCGCTTTCATCGAAATATATGCGATTGATTGTACCAAATACAGTTTGCAGTACGAAACCACTCAAATCCCACAAGATTATTTCTTAAGCCCCAATTTGCGTGAAACTTGTTTTAAAGGAAAACGATATCCCATAATTTTCTAGAGCGCGTCTTTCAACTGTGATTTGCGTGAAACGATGTTTGGAGCCAACATTTTCCTATAGTTGCCTAGAACGTGATTTCATATTATAATAGCCCTCGAACTGCCCGAAGCACGTGTTTCGGCCTTAAAAACTCGTAAATTCCATGGAAAGCGTACCTAACCCTAGTCTCGCCTTAAACCCATTTTAAAGAGAAAAGTATCTTATAATATACTAAAATGTGTATTTGAGCACATAATTGCATGAAACGCATTTCAAAGCAAACGACTAGACCAAAATACCCGAAATTCCCTAGAAACATACATCACGTGTTTTTATCCAAATGCGTGCTATTCATGGCATTAAATACATCTATCAGTCAGAAATGGGGAAGAATCCGACGAGATTAGTTCTTACACCCTACTTTGCCTGAAACTCGTCTGAATGTAAAAAGATATCACATAATTTTTTATAGCCCGTCTATCAAACTTGAATTGCGTGAAATGCAGTTTACATCCTACATTTTTCAAGAGCCTCTTAGTATCCGTTATGAATTGCTCGAAGCGCGGGTTTTAGTCTTAAACAACCCAAAATCCCCGCAGTGGGTACCCACTTGCAGAATAAAAATTCTTAACTGAACTCAAGTACTGACCCACCTACTGGATCTGAATTAAGGTCCAACCCACATAATCTATAGCTTAGTTGTGCATTATTCCTTCACCAGTTGCATGCATTATCCCTCCAATCAAGCAACACATAAGGACTTACACAACTGTGCTGCGCAATCACCAAATCCGAGTTTGAACTTACCTAACAAGCCCAACTCTTGACCTGTGAACCCACTTAATCAAATCACTTGATCAAAATCTGAATTTTCATAACCCAAACCAACCCAGATCAGGCCCACCTTTGCTTCACAAATTAAACCCACTAACGTTGTTATTTACCCTGGGCCCAATCCAAACTAAGCACACTCATCACTTTTGTAGTTCATACCCCTAGGTTTACACCTCAACCTAGTACTAATCCATTTTCAAATCATCTTTAATAGGGACCCAAACCGAGTCACCACAGCATTCAAGTTAGGCTGGGCTAAATCCATCATCCACCGCTAACCGAGGCAAGTAACCTTACTATGGTCATCTAGTAGTTAGATTTTCTAACCCTTGCTTTTCAATATGTTAAATTGATATACAATCCTTCTGTTTCATGCTGGCCGGTCCTGTCATCTTTGCTTATTTAGGGTCATTGATTTTATTGATATAACTGTGCCTTTGTGAACTAATTTGTGTACTTATTAATGATAAAAATTGTAATTATTGAACTTGTTCCATGTTCATTTGATGCTACCATGAAATATAGAAATTTTGATACGAAACCTTGCTAGAAATATTTATATCACGGTTGGACTTCAAAATTATGACACAATTCCAATTATGTTGGAAAAATGCTCCAAATCATATTTTACGTAGAAACCTGAATTCTGAGATTTATGGTTCACCCTTAATTAATATAAACCTTGATCTCTAAGGCATCATCCAACGTATTGGGCAACGCGATGTGGGGTCACCCAAATGCAGACTTCTAACCCTCTTTATGGGTATGACATTAGGGTATAAGAATCCCTTTGTGCGTGATAACTGGACTGCAGCTAGTCCCTTAAGGCTTCAGCCCCTTATATGTGTGATTGTATTGTACCTGGTTAAGGTTTAAATCTGACGGGTGCTTGTGTATTGTGACCGTGAATATGCCTTTTATTAGATTAGATCATTTGATCTATTATACATGCCGATATTCATGAATCCTTGCAAAATTATTCATGCACCATTGTTCAAATTATCTTGTTAATATTTCTTAGCATTTCAATTTTATTGGAATACCCTTGAATAAATCGTATTTATTCATGGTACACAAATTGCTATCATTTGATTGAATAATCATTTGCTATAGCTCTATAGTTTGTTTACTTGTGGAGCTTTATGCTCATATGCGTATTATTTCATTTTTTTTCCTCACACGTTGAGGTTGACTCCGATAATGAAGAATCTTAGCTTGGCAGGGACGAGTGAAGCTTGAGAAGCGAACCACTATTTTTAGCACCTTAGATTTCATTTTTTTTTTTTTTTTTGTAGTGGCTTAGATGGACCATGTTATATTTCTTTTGGATATTTTAAGACTATTGAGCTTTGACATTATTGCTCAACTTTATTAATAGTGGTTTGTTCATTGATGCATTAATTTAAATTAGTTGATTTAGATTGTCCATTTTATGTTTATTAAGAGAATTGACCCCTCATGTTCAATGTGGGACCATCGTGTTCCAAAATTTGAGAGTCCCAAGGATCTCAGAATTTCGGGCGTGAAACTAGGTCTTGCCTTTGTCCTCACTAACAAAGTTACAAGTAGAGATTGATCTTTTGGGGGGTGGGTGGGGCGCTATATTTTTCTTGTGGGAAGGTGGGACATAAGTGAAAAAAAATAAAAAAATTCCATCAAATCTTCTAAATAAGTAGGAGGTTTTGAAAATGCGCAACCCCTGAGGGTCTACCATTGTCTTCACTGATAGAGTTACGAGTAGAGATAAAGGTACCCCTGTTCAACATCTAGGTAATTGCGGGGTTTCCAACCAACTAGGCACCCCTGTTCTCGGCTAAGCATTTCACTTTAAAACACAATTTTTTGTTTTCAACTTCAGAGAAAACAACCAGCACAGCACATCCCTTTAGAAGGAAATCAATATAAATTAGTACATGCTAAGCTTTTTGTAGGTAAACTAAGAGTACACGGTATAATTATAGGAATTATTCGATTTTATTGATAACATTTTAAAAGAGATATATTTCTTACAATGCCGAGTTGAGTTCACTCTTATATTAACCTATCTATACACGTACAACCCAAGTCCCTCACCATCACAAATTCACAATCGGGTTTATTCCATGCATGGGCGGTGTCACATTCATCACAGTGGGGTCAATTGACCCCACTGAGATGTGAAAAACATTATATATTTAAAAATAAATTTTTTATGCCGTGAATTGGAATTTTGACTTTGGCTCCACATAAACTTTTGAGTATGACCCCACTCAATTTAAGAGTTTCACCCCCACATTAGCTAACTTTACACTTTTTTTTTTTTGATGTGGTAGTGAACCAAAGTCACCATAAAATACCCATTGCCTAAGTTAATGGGCTAATTGTCCTACCAAAATATAAAATAAAAAAAATTAATGGGCCCACATTGCCGATATGCGCTCCAGCAACGAGTTTTTAGCTTAAAGGAATTTGATAACATTGCTAGAAAAGTAGTGGAGACAGAGAAGGATATTGTATACCAATTGGTTTATTTGTTTCTAAAATTGGCCTTGATTTTACCAGTAGCAACTGCGACGGTAGAAAAAAAAATTTCAGCAATAAAGTACGTAAATAACAGGTTGCGTAAACCGAATGAGAGATCAATGGATGAATGACTATTTGGTCACATATATTGAAATTGATGTGGTTGCTAGTGTTGATAATGAAGCTATTATGCAATGATTTCAACACATGAAAACCTGTTGAGGGCAACTATAGGAGTTTATGTATTTGAATTTTCTTTTTGGATGAATAACTATTAGTAACAATGTATTAAAATTCATATTTATTTATTTATTTTAGAATTTAATATTATATTTGTCGGATTATCGGAAATAGATTATTTGAGAATTTTATATTATATTTGTTGAATTATCAAAAGTAGATGACAGATGTTGGTAAAGGAAAAAAATAAATTATATTCGATTTATAGAAGTTAAGTCTTTTTGTTGACCCCACTAAACTTGAATTCTTACAGCCGCCATGGTTTGTTGACCTCACTGACTTGAATTCCTAGAGCCGCCACTAGTTCCATGGCTATTTATATGGAGAGGGAGATACCTAAAACATGAAGCTACAGTGGATTGGCACACATCTACATTCAACATGCGACAAGGAATTAGAACAAAATGTCATGACATATTATTCTTTGCAAAACACATACACATTGAATTTTAATGTCATGACATATTATTCTTTGCAAAACACATATACATTGAATTTACAATAATTTTCTTGAAGGGCCATGGAAAGGAACATATTTGTGTTTTTCAAGAAAATTGTTGTTGAACATGTCAAGAATTTCAGTCATTTCATTATCTTTTTCATATCAAAGATGTATTCTATGGTGGATGGGATTTTAAGTAGCAAAATCTTTGTCAATGTGAAATTCGTATTTTTTCACATTCATTTCCCTTTTCCAAAGGACGATATCAATTTGGCATTTGAAATGCTTCCTATCCCCTTTTACCTCAATCTCACTAAACTTCTTTTTTAAATTCCCACTCCATAAGACTGTTACCAAATGGACCTACAGAAATGCTAAATGACAATCATCGTCATTCAAGATGATCTAAACTTTAATCAATGTTCTACTCCATTGTAATAGTTTAACTCATTTTGAAGGGTTTCTGTCTTTATTTCTTCCATCCTCTTCTTTCTTTCTATTGATGTTTAGGGCTTGTTTGGGGTCTTTTACTAGAGGAGTAAAGATTATTTTGAGGAAATAATAAAATATAAGTGGGTTATGATGGTATTTTATTTTTTAGTTATTTGTGATGGAATCTTTTGACTTTTTTTTTATTGAAAAGTAAGAGTTTTTTTGTCTTTTAGTGGAGAAATGATGTTACTTTTTGATTTTTTTTTTTTTTTTTTATACAATATGGTGGAAATTTGAATTAAAGTGTTTTGGTGAGAATTTTTTTTTATAGAAATTAGGGCTTTACCTTACTTGACTCTACCTAGGAAGCCCCTAAACAGGACCCTTAAGATTTGCAAGGAGTAGGTATTTCAAGGAGCGCAAAGCAGCTGTTCTACATGATGTTTCTTATTTGACTTCTTTTCTTTGTACAGGTTTCTTTGCCCATCCGGGCAGATGACGTGATTCGTAGTGGGCCCCACGCGTTTGAATGCTAAAACATCTTAGAGGCATTGATCACATGTTTAATCCTACTCATAATAAGCTTTTTATACTATTGTTACGTGGAAAGTAGAAGTGTAAGGCTCAGTTATTCCAATTCTAGCATAATTGGATATCATTAACCTAAAAAAAAGAAGACCATTGACATCTATTTTAAACCAGCATTTTCTCTCCAATAACTGATCACGTGATTATTCATTTATTAAAAAACCTGCCAAACATATCTCTTGACCATATTGTCCATTTTGCAGCTCTACATCTGTTTGTGAGGTGCATCTGGTCAAGATGCTCTCTAGGCTTATCATTTTCATACAATCCCCGGTGCATCCAATCCTACAGCTAACAAGGTCGACATAACCTGTGGAGTGTGAATCACTTTAATATATTCTTTTGTTACGACTACAAATGCTTCACAACATGACTACAGTGTTGGTTGGAATTTTAGAGTTATTTGTTTTTCTTAAGTTACACTTGAAGGGTTTTGGAATTGTGATGTAGTCAGGCATTATTTATTAAATTATTATGTAATTGATACACAATTTATTACCTCAAATGTGTATGACTACATTAATCTTCAACAATTCATTGGCTTTGATCTATATGTGTGCATCTTATTTTCATCTGCAATCTTATACAATTTATTGGGGTATGATTCAGATAAATTCGATTGTTGCTAATATCGTGGAACAAATATTCGAGTGCTTATGTATGTGCATTTCTTCTTTTTACCAATAAGTTTAATGTTTATAGGTTCATTCTTTGTGGTTTGTAGCTTTGAACCCATGTTGGAGAAACTAAGCATGAGCCAAAGACCTGCGGGGACATTTGATTGTTAATGTATGTACATCTCTACCTTTTACAATAAGTTTGTTTTTATAAATTTTCAATTCTTGTGTTGTAGCTATGTTCAATGTTTGGCGAAACTTAGCATTATCAGCCAACAACTTACATCAGTGCCTATATATAGAGAGCAACTTGAAACTTTTGGAAGAGTTCATGATGCTGGTAAGGTTTTTCACTGTGAGATTAGAAGTCAACCTATATGTTTAAAGTTTCTTAATTGATAATACTTGTGAGATTACAAGTTCGACCTATTATTCAAAGGGGGTTTTTAATTATATGAACCCCATATTGTTGTGATGATTTCAACAAGCTAATGATGTTACTACTTCCCAAATATTTCCTCTGCCCCAGTTCTTACTTCATTTGTAATTACCTGCTATTAACTTAATTATTCCTTGATTTTCTTTTCTTTTCTTCTTCCCTCCTTCACATCTCAGACCTGCCAAAATACATGTGGAATTTTGTAACTGTGTCTCAAATAAATTGGAGTTTGGGGTATCCAGGTTTAGCCTGACCAAGGACAGTGAGGCATCATTACTCATTAAAATTCTTAGCAAAGCTAGCTAGATTACGAAATATTAGCTATGCCCAAAGGAGAAGAAAATATGTTCCACCTAAACGACTAGGCTGTGTATCATCTATTTGTTATTTGGCCTTTTTTAATGGAGAACAAGATAAGAAAACAAAGAAATCTTGTTTCCGAGTCAGAAAATGTCTGGCAAAATTTTCTTATTACATAACCAAGTCATGTTTTTGTTGTGCCATTTCCATTGAAAGTAGTTTTATTTATCATTTACTAATTTCACAACTTTATTTACTTGCTTTTAAACTCCATTGCTTTTTCGATACTAAAAATTAGCATACTCAATACAATGTGTACCTTGGATGTATGAAACATCTTACAGTGAGTGACATTAGTTGTTTGATTGCACTTAGCAACTTGCATATAGATTCACAAGCATGACCTTAAATTAAATATTGAATCATCCAGCAATAAAATCTGATATTTCACCGTATATTAGTTACCCTCAGAGTTGAACAAATTCTTTATACATATTTTATTAAGAAATCTAGGTGCATGACAAACCAAATATATATTCAAATACAAAGTCAATAATTTTCATTGGATGAATATGTATATACACACATGTACTCTGCTATGGGCAAATCTGATGGACCCCTCATGCGTTTTCATTCTCCATCATCACTGGATGTTCATCACCGCCAGTAATATTTAAGGATGAAAAAGGGAAGAAAACATCATATTATAAATGTAATGTGCTCTTCAAT
>QPKB01000011.1:18508145-18539727 GCA_003546025.1 Camphora micrantha
TCTTTATTGGATATAAGACCTCCTCTTGGTCTTTATCCTCTAAAAATCTGAGATTTAAGCCGAGCCAAGCAAATCAAAGCATCTTCTGTTCTTATTTGAAGAACGATGGCGAAGTTCACACACGACTTTTTGCCGTAAATCTGAATGAGTCTCCACAATCTCCTGAGAAGTTAGATCCCCTTTTCTTTCTTTCATTGTATTTTGTATTTTTTAATGAGACAAAACAAAAATCACAACTATTGTCTTTCCTTTTTATAAGAATTTTAAATCGCCTTTCACGACACAAAAATGCCTTTCAAGGCAAAAATCGCCTTTCATAACACAAAAATTGCTTTTTGCGGCAATAACATCGCCTTTAATGGCAAAACAAATGAATATCGCCTTTCACGACATTCAAATCAAATCATGTCTCTTTTCTTAAATATATGTGCAATGAAAACTAAAAAAAAAGGTTAATTATCTTTTCTACTTGCGAAGGTGGATCTACGGACCACCACTTGTCAATTCCAAGTAGAGTAGAATATTCGGCATACCTGTACATAAAAAAGTTGACGTTCACTTTGTCTCCGGTCACAAAAAGGATTGGCCCCACGAACTCTCACGTTTGCTGATCCTGGTAGTCCCGCGAGCGAACAAGTGAGCCCATCATCTTGACATGCCTTACAATCACCTGAAATCAATTTCAAAACAAAAAGTATCTTACGATATCTAAAATGCATATATTTTAGCATAGAATCGCATGAAACGCATGTCAAAGCAAAAGACTAGAACATAATACGCAGAAATGTCCTAGAATCATCAGACATGCTGTTTTATCTAGTTGCAGGCTTTGATCACTCGAAACAAGTCATTTGTCTGTCAGAAACGAGCTTGAATCCGCGAGATTAGTTAAAGTCCTAATTTGCCTTAAGCTTGTTTTAAAGTAAAAAGATATCACAAAATTTTCTAGAGCGCGTCTTTCAACCATGAATAGCATGAAACTCGGTTTACCCTAGAGACGGCTAGGAAATCCCCTTCGAACTGCCCAAAGCACGGGTTTTTGTGTTAAACAAGCTCGATCCTTGCAACACGTCCCTAACCCTAAAATCACACGAAACCCATTTGAAAGAAAAGTGCGTCTCAAAATATCCTAAAATGCATTTTTCAGCCGAGAATCATAAAAAAATGCGATTCAAAGTAAAAGACTAAACATAATGCCCTGACACGTCCTACAATCACCAGCATGCGCTTTCATCGAAATATACGCTATTGATTGCACCAAATATAGTTTATAGTACGAAACCACTCAAATCCCACAATATTACTTCTTAAGCCCCAATTTGGAAACTTGTTTTAAAGGAAAAAGATATCCCATAATTTTCTAGAGCGCATCTTTCAACCGTGATTTGCGTAAAACGATATTTGAAGCCAACATTTTCCTATAGTTTCCTAGAACGTGATTTCATATTAAAATAGCCCTCGAATTGCCCGAAGCACGTGTTTGCGCAGCCTTGGCCTGGGCCAACTTAAAACTGAGTCGGCTGAAATTCCCATGGAATAGTGTTACCCTGTAGCCATAGGCTCGGCCTGAAATTCCATTTGTTATTAAAGGAGGGAGAAAGTATTTTTGCCTGCAATATACTGAAACATGCTGTTCAATGTTGTTAGTTGAAGCACAGAAACTTGCATGAAAGCCGTTAAGTTCCTTTTTCAAAAACCATACGACCTAGACAGTCAACACTATCGAAATTCCCTAGACAAATCATTACGAACATGTGTTTTTTATCCGAAACTCCCGGTCTATTCATGTGCATTCAATACGTCTATCAGTAGAAAATGGTTGGTTAGAATACCGAACGAGAGTTGAGATTCCGTTGACGCCCTTTAGGTTGTTGAATGATAAGTTCATCAAGCAGATCACATATTTCCTTATAACGCCGTCTATCACACTTGAATTGCGTGAAACGCGGTTTACATCCTACATTTTTCAAGAGCCACCTAGAATCCATTATGAATTGCTCAAAATCGCGAGTTTCAGTCTTAAACAATCCAGAATCCCCGCAATGGGTCTCCTAACCGTAGAATCGCGTGAATTTTGAATTAGAACGTATCTCAGAATATCCTAAAATGCGTATTTAAGCCTAGAATCGTATTAATACATTTCAAAGAAAAAGACTAAACCATAATGTCCAAAATGCTCTAGAATACACTTGGCACGCATTTTTATATAAATATTGGCTATTGATTTCATGAAAACGGCTCAGAAATCTATGGATTGTTCTTTACGCTGGAGTTTACCTAAATTTCCTATTTACACTGAAAAAATACCCGAGAATTTTCTAGAGTGCATCTTTCAACTTGAATTGCGTTAAATACAATTCAGAGACAACTTTTTCCAGAGCTGTCTAGAATCTCCTACTACCGCCCGAAGCACGGGTTTTAATATTAAACTATCCTTAATCCCATGTAATGGTTTCCTAACCTATTGTCGCCTATGAAATCCATTTTTAAATGAAAAGTTCTCAAAAACCCTAAAATGCGTATTTCGCATAGAATTGCACGAATGCATTTTCATGTAAAGACTAGTCTAGAATACACTAAAATGGCACTATAATCATTCAGTACGCGGTTTTATCGAAGTACATGCTATTGATTGCACAAAATACCTTATTTGTCGGCCAGAAACGGCATTGAAATTCTATTAGATTCGTTCTTATGCCCTAACTTCCCTGAAATCTTAATAAAAGAGAAGGAAAAAATTGAGTTAACACTTTTTTATTATTTACTTATTTATTTTAATCAAAAGGTAAATCACAAAGTAAATGTTTTATTACCATGCAAGACCAAGTACAATAACGAAAACCATCATAGCACAACACACCACTCAAACTATAAAGGCACACTTAAAACTCTCAGAACTATTGCACTAGGCAACTGAAAGCAGCAACTACACACATGCAATTGTAAAAGGCAGGATTGGCCAAAGTACGTAGAACATGAACAGACTTTATTCACAACTTAGTCTAGACACAACCCACAACATAGTAGACTAGACTACACTTCATGCGAAGTGAAATTTATGTTAATATGATTATGTGTAAACCTAAATAAAATGTCAAATGCAGAATCCATATTGGGTGGAGGAATTTATCGCTGCGCTGTTGGAGATTCATTATTTTTCGGCACTAGCGATTTCTCATTGTGTCTAGAATTGAATGGAGAAAAACTACGTTGGAAAATCCATTTTTTTGTTAGTTATGGAGCAAATCATTTCTCCTGCTACAGTCTAGAAGCTTTAGTTAAGTGAAGAATGATTTTTTCTCCTCTAAAAAAAACTAAAAAAAAGGGAAAAATAATTTTATCATGTCCGAAGCATGTGCTAATCCAATGCTTGGTATTGAGTTATCCCATGGAAATGTTTCGGCGAAAATTCATGATCTTGAAAATTTTAAAGTTTAGGAGAAAATTAATAATCATGCATGGAATTATAGACTTATTCTATAGCATATGTGCTCTCCTCTCTTTAATTCCCTTCACAGAAGATAAGGGATAAAAATATAACAAAAAAGGAAAAGAAAGAAAGAAGGTTTTTGTACAAACCTAGTGATTAGGGGCAAATTATGCATGCATTGTTAACGACATCGAGAGGACAAGATTGCTTACAATTGTTTTGTGGGGGGGGGGGGGGGTGTTTGTTTCCAGAAGGGGGCAATTGCCCCTCCTGGATTTCGTTATTTCTTTATAATATAAGAGCAAACTTTGGAGGCCTATTGGTTTTTTATAATTTTGCCCTCTTCATCATCTTTTGGGGCTACTTTTGTCCTTTGCTTACTTACAAAAACGCAAGTAAATCATCTCCATGTTTTAAAGAAAGTTTTTCTCTCCAATGGGGTGGTTTCTCTGTGGACACTTTGAGATAATCATTTCTTTAAAACTAGTTGGATTTTAGCTTATTGAGTATCATTTGGATTGAAATAGGAGTTGGTGCCACTGTATTTACATTTAAAAATATGATACGCTCAATCTTATGGTGAGACCAACTTCTACTAGAATAAAATTTTGGGGAAGTCCCCTTAAGAAGAGGACATTTATTTTAAGTAGTATGAATAGCTGATTGTTTACCTTTTGATAGCATTGGGTTAATGGCCCATTAAATGATCACAAGCAGCCAATTAACTACATATTTTTATAAATTAATTATGAGTAGATTGGTTTACACTTCATCAATTCAATATAGGTTCTACTTTGATTAGAGTGAAATACAACTCTCACTCCTAAAACAAGGAGTAAAGGATGATTTTGAGCAGTTTGTATTCATTATGATAGTCCTATTATTTTTTATATTTTAATTGTCCTCAAAGTTTTGAATAATTATATTTTTAAATATTGGACTGTTTTTAAATCTATGATTTTTTTAGATATAAGTATAAAATCCTGCAAAAGAAATTTTTTTTTTTTAAATGATAAGTTAAAAACAGAAAATCTAAAAAACGCTATCAAACGCTTATTTAAAAAAAAAAATCTTTATTATATTGTTGTTAGCCAACTATTGCTTGCTCCTTCTGAAAAAAAAAATCCTGACTTCATCACTACTTATAATACATCTTCTTCCCTAACTTTAAAAAAAAAATATAGTTGTATGCCCGCACTCAGCAGACGACGTCCTTCAATATTTCTGCTGCGGCAAATGCAAATCAAATCTAATAAGAAATGAGATTGGAGGCACAATAACCGGCCAATTGAAAAACTAGACTGTTGTGATCTAAAAGTTGGACTGTTTTAGGTTAGGGTCCAATTCAAGTCAAATAAGATTTTGATCTTAATTGAAGCCCATGGGTCCCACTCCAAGAACATATGTATAGATCCGACCACAAATGCATCAATATATGAGTAAATTAGGTTCACTATGATGAAATTGTAAATAAATTATTCCAAACGCAATTTGCCCTCGAGTCCTAAGTGCGTTGTTGGGCTGGAACCCGAGATCAGGGTTGGATATTCAAATTAAAATTTAGTGTGGGTACTTTATGTCCCATACCAATCTTTAGGCCTACAATAGGCTATTTTTGTCTCTGTTTTATGGTTAATGGTGCTGAGCTTTTGGTTGACATAATTAGCACAGGGGTGTGTGTATATATATATATATATATATGAGAGATATGCGCATCCAACATAGTAGGGCCGACTTCATGATACATCCGAACCACACGGGACCTCCTCAAGTACACTAGATCCATCAAGTTTTCACATATCCAAATGGATTGGACCGTTAGATCGAATGTCAGATTTTTTCTTTAATATAAAGTCATTAAATGTGCGGGCCACGAATGAAGGAGTTAGTAGCATGTGATTGACCCCAAATTTGATATATGGGCCTGTCCAAGAAGTCTCTTTCCATCCCCAAGTTCCATGATAAGTGGGGAGCAACGGTCGAGTCCATTCGAATGGGTGCAAGACCCGGGGGCCATGTGGAATTCCGTGGGTGTGTGTGTGGTCTAGTTGGATGGACCATCATGTGTGTCGCACCCCCGGTGTGCAAGATGTGCACCAGATAACTTATGGAAGTTGTTATTGCCATATCCCTCATTGCTCCTCAAACATTCAATTTTTTTAAGTCAAGCATACCCATTTGTGAATTTACAAAAATGGACATGAGGAATACTTTCAGGGCTTATTTAATTTCTCTGTACGCACCTTCCCTCCAATTTCTGCGGCACGAGCTTTTTCCACAACTCACCTTCACATCTTCATCTTGAGAACTTCCTTAACTCACCTTCGCATCTCCATCTCCCTTTTCGTATCTCCATATCCTTTCATTTTGGCTTTCGATGCATGATCAAGAGGAAGGTTGGCCCCAAAATGTCTAAGGGACTAGGGAGATCACCAATCGCTCATTTCTTGGTCAATTGCTTAGAGGCGAAGTTTTTTATTTTTTTGGTTCATTTCTGTTGTGACTTTCAGTTCCAAACAACAATGCCACTGTTCAGTCGTGTTTCAGGTCTAAGCCCAACTCCTATTGAACTTGGACCTGACCCAAACTTGGATATATTAAATGCATAGATTTTATTTATTTTTTTCATGGGCCTGTCAACCCCTTGGAACATGCACCCCTCACCCCCCTCCCAAGTTACGGGTCTTAGAAAAATTCGCACTCAATTTGGGCCCATTTAGAATTTGTTTATATATGACATTCTTCCCAACTCTGATTGGATCAAAATTTGGCCTCGTTAAAAACAACATGGTTGTCGATCATTTACTTGAAGGACCAATTATTATTTAATAAAGGCAGGGCCCAAGACGTGCAGAGATCCATCCAGTTGATCGATTTGGTTTAAAAAGATGGGCCCGTGATGGATCGGCACTAGGGAAAATAGGAGATTGATCTGACTCTATGATTTTTAGAAAATAATAATGCCGAATTCATTTTTTTCAAAGTAAATAAATGATGGATTAATGGACCGTTGTTTCCTTGCTTCACACACCTTCTTCTGTGTAACGAAAAAGAAAGAAAGGAGAGTTGCTTTTGTTTTTGGAGTGTGAAACCCTAAATCCCTCTCTCTCTCTCTGCTCCACCTCCGGCTTCTCCCTCCATGCCATGGATTCCAGCCACGTCGCCCTCCTCCTCTTGGGATTTCCAGTGTATCCAGTCGACCAGGTGGCCAGCCGGTCGACCTAGTACAAAGAGACCTACCTGAATCAAACATTACCCAGGCCAACTCTCAGACGCTGATATTCTCAGTGTATCCGGTCGACCAGGCACATGGTCGGGTTGACTAGGCACATTAGTGTAGTCTGGGGTCCACAGTGTATCTAGTCGATCGCATACACTGGCTCTGTAAATTTCCCAGAAAAATAACTAGGACTTGTTTCCTGGATTTCCAGTGTTCTCGGTTGACCCAACTGTAGGCCGGTCGACCGAGTACGCACGACATGCAACAATTCCAGATTTCTGAATTTCACCTCTTCCATCCAAATCTCATCAAACCTCGTCCATCCATCATAGAAACATACAAGAACACCATATACACTTCAATCCTTATCAAACCATCCACAATCGGGCCATTGATCTTCCAAATGAGAAATCTGATCCATCAATGGCCAAAAATCATGAAAACAAGCTCAAAAGGTAGATCTAAGCAATCAATCATCAATTGAATTAAAATTATAGAATCAACAAAAGGAAAACATGCATTCTATGCTAAATAGGTATAATGCACTTGCCTCTAATCCAATGGCAAAGGAAAATGACAAGAAGAGAAATCAAGCTCCAAAAACAAATCCAAGCTACTAGGGTCTTCCAATCACTCAATCAATCCCAAAAATCCAGATATGAAGAGATCACTAACACCTAATCCCAAAACCACAAGAGAATTGCCATAAGGAAGGGAATCTAGAGAGAGAGATTTCTAAGAAAATTGAACTAGAAGAAGAGAAATACATTGATTTGAAGAGAGATGAGAAATCTATAAGATAGAAGAGCTCCTTGAAAGAGATGATAGCTAAAGCTTACAGTAGATCTCCTTCCTCTTGTAGCTAGCTAGGAGTCTAGATCTAGGGTTTCTAGAGAGAGAAAGGGAAGGAAATGAGGGAATTGAAGAGAAAATGAGAGAGGAAAGAAAAGAGAGGGAAATGTGAGAGAGAGCATGGAGTTCGTTTGGGAGGAGGGGGGTTGTTTTATAGTTTTGTGATGGGAATGAAAGGTCTAGAATACCTATACCCCCCCCCCCCCCCCCCCCCCCCCCCGTGGTTAGTTGAAAATGAGGATAAGCTCAAGGGCTTTGTGTCATTTTTGGTAGGATTAGAATATTATTATGTGGAAACCCCTCCTATTACTAGCTAGGGCCTCTAACACGAACTAACAAACTCCTACAATTATAATTAACACCCTATAGAACCTATAAACACAAAAAGAGACTAATTCTTACAAAATAGGCTAAGAGTTTAGGAAAATACCTATTTACTCTTACTAATCCCTACTAATTAGTAAATTAAGTAATCCGAACTATAATTAATAATATTCAAATCAAAGTGAGGGTCCACAAGGGGTGGGGCCTCACATTGTGTCAACAGAAATTTAATGAGCTGCTGTTGTTATTTAATTTGTGCCTTCATTTACATGCATATATAGACTGCTGAAGTAGTAATTTGTTACAGAAGATAAGATAGAATAGAGTTTGTTGACGAGCTTTGAACCCACTTGGAGAATCAAGTCAATACCGAGAACTATGAGATTACTTTGGTTTTGTTTGGCTTTTAGTTGCTATTGAGTTGGATTCTGTTATGTTCTTAGTCTCCATTTGGTTAGGTTCAGTTTGGCACATATCTTTTACATTTGCTTCACTTGCCTTCCTAAACATGGTATTTTTGTTGTTTGATCTAATAAAAAAAGAAAGAGTGAAAATTTTAAGAATAAATTGAATTGCTAAATCAGTTGATAAGACTCAAGACAAAAAAGAAAAAGATTAAAAATAAAAGAACTTAAATGAATAGAAAAGCATAAAACTGCTAGTGATATTGATCCAAATGTTATGATGGCCAATATTAGGCGAAAGCGACCAAGGCCTTCTACAAAAGGGAGTAACAACGCAATAGATGATTGCATAATTGAGCTCGCAGCCTCAGTGAAGGCATCAAATCAGTTAGCTGCTACTTCCGCTCAATCTGAAGGACCTACCATGGAGGCATGCATTGACTTACTACATGCCATGCCCCAACTCCCTGAGACTAGCCCACTGCATATGGTCGCTCTTAGGTCTTTTATGGTTAAGGAGAAAAGAATTATCTTGACTAAATTCAAGACAGATGAGGGAAAGATAACTTGGCTCAAATATCTAATGGAAATAGAGAAGGGAAATGCTTTTGGAGTTACAAGTGATCTCTAGTTGTTTGGATTTTATTTTTCGTTTTGAAACATTAATGTTATGTTTCTCTTAAACTTTTGTTCTTATATTTGGATTTTGAAACATGGATGTTATGCTTAAAACATGAATGTTATGTTTTAAACATGGTATGGTGTTTTATTTAAAGAATGTTTAAATTGTAAAATGTCTCCAAATATGAATGAATGATTAGTTATGTTTTGTTTGCAATATATACAGAGCATATGGACCCGATTTTACGACGAAATATCTTACTTATCATATTGTTGTACAAGAAGCGACAACAACGCTTGATTAAGGAACCATGCAGAAACTCAATCCTAACGGGACATGGTCATGTTCAAATCATTTTGAATGGGAATCCCATTATTTGTCATCAGCTATTACGTATGGAACAACATGTGTTTCGGCGTTTATGCATGTATTTTAGATCAAAGAATTTACTGAAAGACAGCAGATATGTACTTGTGGAGGAGCAGTTGGCTATGTTCATGAAAGACAGCAGATATGTACTTGTGGAGGAGCAGTTGGCTATGTTCATGATGGTTATTGCGCACGCCCATACGAATAGAGTGATACAAGATAGATTCCAACACTCAGGGGAAACTATTCATAGACACTTCCGTCAGGTACTGATAGCAATGATGATATTTGCAAAAGATATGATAAAGCTACCTCCACTAGATACAGTGCCTAAGGAAATACTTTTGAATCCACATTTTGAGCCATATTTTAAGGTATTGCTCTCTTTCACATTGACACTACTTTTTTATTTAAGCTAAATTCTTTTGAAAATTTTATCAATGTTGATTTCTTCTTTTTAATAGGATTGTATTGGTGCTATAGATGGCACCCTTGTGCATGCCATTATCCAACCAGATAAACAAATTCCTTACAGAGGTAGAAAGGAGGAATGAATGCAACAAGTTATAGCAGTATGTTCGTTTGACATGCTCTTTACCTATGTGGTATGTGGATGGGAAGGTACAGCTCATGATCAACGGATTCTCATGGATACCATTTCTGATGTAAGGCTAAAGTTTCCACATGCCCCGCCCGGTAAGAAAGTATATGTAGTGCTTTAAATATCAACAAATGATTGCTACAACATAGTTTGACATGCCCTTTAACATTTGTCTTGGATGGTCTTTAGGTAAATACTACTTGGTTGATGCTGGTTACACAAACATGAGGGGGTTTCTTTCTCCATTTCGAAATGTTCGATACTGGCTTCCAGATTTTCAAGGTGTTGCCATTCCTTGTACTAGAGAGGAGCATTTTAATAGATTGCATTCATCCTTAAGGAATGTGATCGAGCGAAGCTTTGGAGTATTGAAAGCTCGATTCCCTATTCTCAAGCGGATGGCTCCTTACCCATTTCCTGTACAACGGAGCATCGTAATTGCTGCAATGGCGATGCATAATTTCATTAGAAAAGAAGATATATATGGAAGATCAATTATTTTCACAATTTTCAAAGGATGATGCCCAAGTAGAGCGTGACACTAATGTTGAGGAATCACATGGAAAAAACGCTTATACATTTGATATTACAGATAGGATAGAGATGGATGCTAAGAGGAATTCAATTGCAGATGCCATTTGGCGAGATGCTTCTTCCCGTGTTTGATTTTTATCATCTTATGTCATGGTTCTTCTTTTTTTTCTTTTTTTTTCTTTTTTTTCCATTTTATGTCATGGTTTATCTTATGTCATGCAACATGGAGTGACGGTATGTGATGATGGAATGATGGAGATAATATATAATTATATTTGATGTTGTAATTTTTAAATTATGTACAAGTTACATGCCATATTTTGATGGAAATGGTTGTAGTTTTCAAATGATAAGTAATTATGATGTTATGATATGTGTGTAGAGGGCAAATTTTGATGAAAAAGTGCATAAGTTCATTTTTTATAATGACAGAAGATACCCCTCTACAAAAAGAGGCAAACCCCTCTAAAAGGAGGTAAATAGAGGGCATACCAAACGGTCTATTTGAAGTAGACCCGTTCATTACCAAACGCATTGTTTTGTTCTAACCTCTTTTTCTAATAGCTCTTTTTTTAATGACTCTATTTTGAATGGTCTGTCAGAAAAAGAGTAGAGATGCCAAACAAGGCCTTAGTCTCCATTTGGTTAGGTTCAGTTTGGCACATATCTTTTACATTTGCTTCACTTGCCTTCCTAAACATGGTATTTTTGTTGTTTGATCTAATAAAAAAAGAGAGAGTGAAAATTTTAAGAATAAATTGAATTGCTAAATCAGTTGATAAGACTCAAGACAAAAAAGAAGAAGATTAAAAATAAAAGAACTTAAATGAATAGAAAAGCAAAAAACTTAAAACAATTGTTAAAAAAAAAAAAAAGGAACTATAATACAAACAATACACTAATCTGATACAACAAAATAAGAGAACCTCATAGGGAAAAAGATTGATAATAAAAAAGTTTATATAAATAGGTCAGAAAACCATTGAAAGGAAGGAATATATATATATATATATATATATATATATATATATATCATTGGCATTGATTAAGAAAAATAAAGAGACAAAATAGTAGATCAGTTGTAAGAGGGGACAATCGTTGAGAATGACATGGAGCTTTCAAATAGTAATAGGAGTTGTGAGGGTGATATCAACCAAGGATTGGAAGGCGAATAGCAGCAAACTGTGTTTCGAGGACGAAGAGGTAGGGCAACATTGCCGTAGGGTCAACCGTGTACGGGCTATTGTCATGTGGGGATGATGATGATGAACTCGATGAATATGTTAAGGTCCAGTCAGAGAAAGATGGAAATAGTTGCTGAAAAAGAGGCGAGAAGCTATGTTGTATTTTATCCATGACTTCCTGTCATTACAGAATTCAGAGGAAGTTGTAGGGCTTTTGCAATTTTGATAAACAAAGAGGAGAGAAGTTATGATAGGGAATTAAATAGCATAGGAGTTACTGAAGACTAAGAAGGGAATTAAATAGCATAGGAGTTGCAGAAGACTAAGAAGGGAATTAAATAGCATAGGAGTTGCAGAAGACTAAGAGTTAGGGAGCATGGAAAAATGGTTGAGAGAAATTAAAGGGAGACGAATAGAGGCTTTGGGGAGAGTTAAATACAGGTGAGTTACGGTATATGGAAATAAAATTGAAAATCAATTGAGTTTGGTGGTTAGGTCAAGATTGTGTGATGGTCAAAATTGGGAGCTATGATATCAATTGGAAAGAGTCTCTTTTATATATATAAACTAGCAAATGGTGCATGTGCTAGGTCGGCCATTTTTTGCCTATTTCGACAGGGGTCAACAACAAAGGGCCAAACTACAATGGAAACCAATGAAAAATAACTTTCAAAATTATAGAATTTCTAATAAGATGTGACACAGATTCTCACAATTCCACAAATGTGTGGATCGAATCACATGAAGTTTGAATATAGAGAAAGGATTAAAATCTATCACACTATGTATTGTGTTCGAGCCTTTGGCGTGTCAATAAAATTGAAGAGCACATTACATTTATAATATGATGTTTTCTTCCCTTTTCATCCTTAAATTATTACTGGCGGTGATGACATCCAGTGATGATGGAGAATGAAAAACGCAATGAGGGGTCCATCCAGATTTGCCCATAGCAGAGTACATGTGTGTATATACATATTCAAATCCAATGAAAATTATTGACTTTGTATTTGATATATATTTTGGTTTGTCATGCACAGATTTCTTAATAAAAATATGTATAAAGAATTTGTTCAACTCTGAGGGTAACTAATATACAGGTGAAATATCAGATTTTATTGCTGGATGATCAATATTAATTTAAGGTCATGCTTGTGGAATCTATATGCAAGTTGCTTAAGTGCAATCAACAACTAATGTCACTGTAAGATGTTTCATACATCCAAGGTACACATTGTATTGAGTATGCTAATTTGTTAGTATCGAAAAAGCAATGGAGTTTTAAAAGCAAAGTAAATAAAGTTGTGATAATTAGTAAAATGATAATAAAACTACTTTCAATGGAAATGGCACATCAAAACAGGACTTTGGTTATGTAATAAGAAAATTTTTGCAGACATTTTCTGACTGCGAACAAGATTTCCTTTGTTTTCTTATCTTGTTCTCCATAAAAAAGGCCAAATAACAAATAGAATGATACACAGCCTAGTCGTTTAGGTGGAACATATTTTCTTCTCCTTTGGGCATAGCTAATATTTCGTAATCTAGCTAGCTTTGCTAAAGAATTTAATGAGTAATGATGCCTCACTGTCCTTGGTCAGGCTAAACCTGGATACCCAAACTCCAATTTATTTGAGACACAGTTACAAAATCCACATGTATTTTGGCAGGTCTGAGATGAAAGGAGGGAAGAAGAAAAGAAAAGAAAATCAAGGAATAATATAATTAATAGCAGTAAATACAAATGAAGTAAGAACTGGGCAGAGACAATATTGGGACAGTAAGTAACATCATTAGCTTGTTGAATCATCACAACATATGGGAGTTCATATAATTAAAAACTTTGAATACATAGGTCGAACTTGTAATCTCACAAGTATATCAATTAAAAACTTTAAACATATAGGTTGAACTTCTAATCTCACAGGAAAAACCTTACCAGCATCATGAACTCTTCCAAAAGTTTCAAGTTGCTCTTCTATATATAGGCACTGATGTAAGTTGTTGGCTTGAATAATGCTAAGTTTCTCCAAACATTGGAACATAGCTACAACCACAAGAATGAAAATTATAAAAACAAACTTATTGGTAAAAGGTAGAGATGTACATACATAAGCAATCAAATGTCCCGCAGGTCTTGCTCATGCTTAGTTTCTCCAAACATGGGTTCAAAGCTACAACCACAAGAATGAAACCTATAAAACATAAACTTATTGGTAAAAAGAAGAAATGCACATACATAAGCACTCGAATATCTTGTTCCACGATATTAGCACAATCGAATTTATCTGAATCATAACCCAATAAATTGTATGATTGCCAGATGAAAAAATAAGATCAACACATATAGATCAAGCCAATGAATTTGTTGAAGATTAATGTAGTCAATACACATTTGAGGTAATAAATTGTATCAATTACAATAATATTTAATAAATAATGCCTGACTACATCACAATTCCAAAACCCTTCAAGTGTAACTAAGAAAAACAAATAACTCTAAATTCAACCAACACTGTAGTCATGTTGTGAAGCATTTGTAGTCGTAACAAAGCAATATATTAAAGTGATTCACACTCCACAGGTATGTCGACCTTGTTAGCTGTAGGATTGGATGCACCGGGGATTGTATGAAAATTGAAAGCCTAGAGAGCATCTTGACCAGATGCACCTCACAAACAGATGTAGAGCTGCAAAATGGACAATATGGTCAAGAGATATGTTTGGCAGGTTTTTTAATAAATGAATAATCACGTGATCAGTTATTGGAGAGAAAATGCTGGTTAAAATAGATGTCAATGGTCTTCTTTTTTTTAGGTTAATGATATCAATTATGCTAGAATTGGAATAACTGAGCCTTACACTTCTACTTCCACGTAACAATAGTATAAAAAGCTTATTATTGAGTAGATTAAACATGTGATCAATGGCCTCTAAGATGTTTTTAGCATTCAAACGCGTGGGCCCACTACGAATCACGTCATCTGCCCGGATGGCAAAGAAACCTGTACAAAGAAAAGAAGTCAAATAAGAAACATCATGTAGAACAGCTGCCTTTTGCGCTCCTTGAAATACCTACTCCTTGCAAATCTTAAGGGTCTGTTTAGGGGCTTTCCTAGTAGAGTCAAGTAAGGTAAAGCCCTAATTTCTATAAAAAAAATTCTCACCAAAACACTTTAATTCAAATTTCCCACCATATTGTTAAAAAAAAAAAAAAAAAAAAAAAGTAACATCATTTCTCCACTAAAAGACAAAAAAAACTCCACTTTTCAATAAAAAAAAGTCAAAAAGATTCCATCACAAATAACTAAAAATAAAATACCATCATAACCCACTTATATTTTATTATTTCCTCAAAATAATCTTTACTCCTCTAGTAAAGACCCCAAACAAGCCCTAAACATCAATAGAAAGAAAGAAGAGGATGGAAGAAATAAAGACAGAAAACCCTTCAAATGAGTTAAACTATTACAATGGAGTAGAACATTGATTAAAGTTTAGATCATCTTGAAATGACGATGATTGTCATTTAGCATTTCTGTAGGTCCATTTGGTAACAGTCTTATGGAGTGGGAATTTAAAAAAGAAGTTTAGTGAGATTGAGGTAAAAGGGGATAGGAAGCATTTCAAATGCCAAATTGATATCGTCCTTTGGAAAAAGGGAAATGAATGTGAAAAATACGAATTTCACATTGACAAAGATTTGCTACTTAAAATCCCATCCACCATAGAATACATCTTTGATATGAAAAAGATAATGAAATGACTGAAATTCTTGACATGTTCAACAACAATTTTCTTGAAAACAAATATGTTCCTTTCCATGGCCCTTCAAGAAAATTATTGTAAATTCAATGTATATGTGTTTTGCAAAGAATAATATGTCATGACATTAAATTCAATGTGTATGTGTTTTGCAAAGAATAATATGTCATGACATTTTGTTCTAATTCCTTGTCGCATGTTGAATGTAGATGTGTGCCAATCCACTGTAGCTTCATGTTTAGGTATCTCCCTCTCCATATAAATAGCCATGGAACTAGTGGCGGCTCTAGGAATTCAAGTCAGTGAGGTCAACAAACCATGGCGGCTGTAAGAATTCAAGTTAGTGGGGTCAACAAAAGACTTAACTTCTATAAATCGAATAAATTTATTTTTTCCTTTACCAACATCTGTCATCTACTTTTGATAATTCAACAAATATAATATAAAATTCTCAAATAATCTATTTCCGATAATCCGACAAATATAATATTAAATTCTAAAATAAATAAATAAATATGAATTTTAATACATTGTTACTAATAGTTATTCATCCAAAAAGAAAATTCAAATACATAAACTCCTATAGTTGCCCTCAACAGGTTTTCATGTGTTGAAATCATTGCATAATAGCTTCATTATCAACACTAGCAACCACATCAATTTCAATATATGTGACCAAATAGTCATTCATCCATTGATCTCTCATTCGGTTACGCAACCTGTTATTTACGTACTTTATTGCTGAAATTTTTTTTTCTACCGTCGCAGTTGCTACTGGTAAAATCAAGGCCAATTTTAGAAACAAATAAACCAATTGGTATACAATATCCTTCTCTGTCTCCACTACTTTTCTAGCAATGTTATCAATTCCTTTAAGCTAAAAACTCGTTGCTGGAGCGCATATCGGCAATGTGGGCCCATTAATTTTTTTTATTTTATATTTTGGTAGACAATTAGCCCATTAACTTAGGCAATGGGTATTTTATGGTGACTTTTGTTCACTACCACATCAAAAAAAAAAAGTGTAAAGTTAGCTAATGTGGGGGTGAAACTCTTAAATTGAGTGGGGTCATACTCAAAAGTTTATGTGGAGCCAAAGTCAAAATTCCAATTCACGGCATAAAAAATTTATTTTTAAATATATAATGTTTTTCACATCTCAGTGGGGTCAATTGACCCCACTGTGATGAATGTGACACCGCCCATGCATGGAATAAACCCGATTGTGAATTTGTGATGGTGAGGGACTTGGGTTGTACGTGTATAGATAGGTTAATATAAGAGTGAACTCAACTCGGCATTGTAAGAAATATATCTCTTTTAAAATGTTATCAATAAAATCGAATAATTCCTATAATTATTCCGTGTACTCTTAGTTTACCTACAAAAAGCTTAGCATGTACTAATTTATATTGATTTCCTTCTAAAGGGATGTGTTGTGCTGGTTGTTTTCTCTGAAGTTGAAAACAAAAATTGTGTTTTAAAGTGAAATGCTTAGCCGAGAACAGGGGTGCCTAGTTGGTTGGAAACCCCGCAATTACCTAGATGTTGAACAGGGGTACCTTTATCTCTACTCGTAACTCTATCAGTGAAGACAATGGTAGACCTCAGGGGTTGCGCATTTTCAAAACCCCCTACTATTTAGAAGATTTGATGGAATTTTTTTATTTTTTTTTCACTTATGTCCCACCTTCCCACAAGAAAAATATAGCGCCCACCCACCCCCCCAAAAGATCAATCTCTACTTGTAACTTTGTTAGTGAGGACAAAGGCAAGACCTAGTTTCACGCCCGAAATTCTGAGATCCTTGGGACTCTCAAATTTTGGAACACGATGGTCCCACATTGAACATGAGGGGTCAATTCTCTTAATAAACATAAAATGGACAATCTAAAATCAACTAATTTAAATTAATGCATCAATGAACAAACCACTATTAATAAAGTTGAGCAATAATGTCAAAGCTCAATAGTCTTAAAATATCCAAAAGAAATATAACATGGTCCATCTAAGCCACTACAAAAAAAAAAAAAAAAATGAAATCTAAGGTGCTAAAATAGTGGTTCGCTTCTCAAGCTTCACTCGTCCCTGCCAAGCTAAGATTCTTCATTATCGGAGTCAACCTCAACGTGTGAGGAAAAAAAATGAAATAATACGCATATGAGCATAAAGCTCCACAAGTAAACAAACTATAGAGCTATAGCAAATGATTATTCAATCAAATGATAGCAATTTGTGTACCATGAATAAATACGATTTATTCAAGGGTATTCCAATAAAATTGAAATGCTAAGAAATATTAATAAGATAATTTGAACAATGGTGCATGAATAATTTTGCAAGGATTCATGAATATCGGCATGTATAATAGATCAAATGATCTAATCTAATAAAAGGCATATTCACGGTCACAATACACAAGCACCTGTCAGATTTAAACCTTAACCAGGTACAATACAATCACACATATAAGGGGCTGAAGCCTTAAGGGACTAGCTGCAGTCCAGTTATCACGCACAAAGGGATTCTTATACCCTAATGTCATACCCATAAAGAGGGTTAGAAGTCTGCATTTGGGTGACCCCACATTGCGTTGCCCAATACGTTGGATGATGTCTTAGAGATCAAGGTTTATATTAATTAAGGGTGAACCATAAATCTCAGAATTCAGGTTTCTACGTAAAATATGATTTGGAGCATTTTTCCAACATAATTGGAATTGTGTCATAATTTTGAAGTCCAACCGTGATATAAATATTTCTAGCAAGGTTTCGTATCAAAATTTCTATATTTTATGGTAGCATCAAATGAACATGGAACAAGTTCAATAATTACATTTTTTATCATTAATAAGTACACAAATTAGTTCACAAAGGCACAGTTATATCAATAAAATCAATGACCCTAAATAAGCAAAGATGACAGGACCGGCCAGCATGAAACAGAAGGATTGTATATCAATTTAACATATTGAAAAGCAAGGGTTAGAAAATCTAACTACTAGATGACCATAGTAAGGTTACTTGCCTCGGTTAGCGGTGGATGATGGATTTAGCCCAGCCTAACTTGAATGCTGTGGTGACTCGGTTTGGGTCCCTATTAAAGATGATTTGAAAATGGATTAGTACTAGGTTGAGGTGTAAACCTAGGGGTATGAACTACAAAAGTGATGAGTGTGCTTAGTTTGGATTGGGCCCAGGGTAAATAACAACGTTAGTGGGTTTAATTTGTGAAGCAAAGGTGGGCCTGATCTGGGTTGGTTTGGGTTATGAAAATTCAGATTTTGATCAAGTGATTTGATTAAGTGGGTTCACAGGTCAAGAGTTGGGCTTGTTAGGTAAGTTCAAACTCGGATTTGGTGATTGCGCAGCACAGTTGTGTAAGTCCTTATGTGTTGCTTGATTGGAGGGATAATGCATGCAACTGGTGAAGGAATAATGCACAACTAAGCTATAGATTATGTGGGTTGGACCTTAATTCAGATCCAGTAGGTGGGTCAGTACTTGAGTTCAGTTAAGAGTTTTTATTCTGCAAGTGGGTACCCACTGCGGGGATTTTGGGTTGTTTAAGACTAAAACCCGCGCTTCGAGCAATTCATAACGGATACTAAGAGGCTCTTGAAAAATGTAGGATGTAAACTGCATTTCACGCAATTCAAGTTTGATAGACGGGCTATAAAAAATTATGTGATATCTTTTTACATTCAGACGAGTTTCAGGCAAAGTAGGGTGTAAGAACTAATCTCGTCGGATTCTTCCCCATTTCTGACTGATAGACGTATTTAATGCCATGAATAGCACGCATTTGGATAAAAACACGTGCTGTATGTTTCTAGGGAATTTCGGGTATTTTGGTCTAGTCGTTTGCTTTTTATGTGCTCAAATACACATTTTAGTATATTATAAGATACTTTTCTCTTTAAAATGGGTTTAAGGCGAGACTAGGGTTAGGTACGCTTTCCATGGAATTTACGAGTTTTTAAGGCCGAAACACGTGCTTCGGGCAGTTCGAGGGCTATTATAATATGAAATCACGTTCTAGGCAACTATAGGAAAATGTTGGCTCCAAACATCGTTTCACGCAAATCACAGTTGAAAGACGCGCTCTAGAAAATTATGGGATATCGTTTTCCTTTAAAACAAGTTTCACGCAAATTGGGGCTTAAGAAATAATCTTGTGGGATTTGAGTGGTTTCGTACTGCAAACTGTATTTGGTACAATCAATCGCATATATTTCGATGAAAGCGCATGCTGGTGATTGTAGGACATGTCAGGGCATTATGGTTTAGTCTTTTACTTTGAATCGCATTCTTTTATGATTCTCGGCTGAAATATGCATTTTAGGATATTCTGAGATGCACTTTTCTTTCAAATGGGTTTCGTGTGATTCTAGGGTTAGGGACGTGTTGCAAGGGATCGGGCTTGTTTAACACTAAAACCCGTGCTTCGGGCAGTTCGAAGGGGATTTCCTAGTCGTCTCTAGGAAAATTTTGATTGTAAATCGTGTTTCACGTAATTCATGGTTGAAAAACGCGCTCTAGAAAATTATATGATATCTATTACTTTAAAACAAGTTTAAGGCAAATTAGGACTTAGTAACCAATCTTGCGGGATTTAAGCCCGTTTCTGACGGGACAAACGACTTGTTTCGTGCGATCAATAGCCTGTAATTAGATAAAACCGTGTGCTTGATGATTCTAGGACATTTCAGCGTATTATGTTCTATTCTTTTGCTTTGAAATGCGTTTCATGCGATTCTATGCTAAAATATGCATTTTAGATATCGTAAGATACTTTTCTGTTTTGAGATTGATTTCAAGTGATTGTAGGGCATGTCAAGGTGATGGGCTCACTTGTTCGCTCGTGGGACTACCGGGATCAGCGGACGTGAGTTCGTGGGGCCCAATCCTTTCATGACCGGAGACAAAGCGAACATCAACTTTTTTATATATAGGCATGCCGAATATTCTCCTTGTTGGAAAGTAGGTGGGCCTCGTGGATAGGATTTCAAAACTTTTGACCCACTTGACTCAGGGATCAAGTACCCATAAGGCCATAAACCATATCCAGGATACAATCCCTCATATTCATTTATCATGTCCAACAATAATAACCTATCTAAAAGATAGAAAACAAGCAACACCATTAAACAAAATAATCCACGAGTAATAGAGAAGCAGATTATACCTTTGGAGCCTGGTTGTACTCTAATGGAGAAGAAGACTTGCTAGTTGAAGAAACTCTTTCTTTGTAAGCAACTTAGGATCTTCAAGACCTCTTAGTCTTCCACGCTATAACCCGTATTAGATCTCTTTTCTTAAAAAGACTGGTGGAAACTTCAACAGAAAATCCTTCAAGAAACTTAAAAAACTATAAGAGATGTGCAACTCTTGCATAAAAGGGAGGGCTGGGCGTGAAATCCAAGAGTTGACGTCCCAGCCCCCTAGCATCCCTTTTATAGCTTTAAGCAACATCCTTCCTACCTCTTGTACTAATTGAAATAGAAGTCTAACTTTCACACAAATTAGTAACCCACTATTACCACTATTAGAAGTCTCACTTCAAATAGAAAAGTAACTTTCTAATTCCCTCCTTTTAGAGTTCAAATAGGATTAGTATCTTTCTAAATAACTTGGGCCAGCGTGGGGACCACTAGGGATTCCATAGAAAGTTGGCTCCAACTAGAACACTGCGACCCCACATCTCATGTGCAATCCGGGCCCACAGTTAATTGCAAATAACACCACTATATAAATGCAATTACACTCCAGTCTTACGAATAAATTACAATGAAGACCCTAAACTTCCCGGTTACCACAAGTAAGCCCCTCTATCAATATCCATAGATTAATTGGACAAAAATTGTCCCACCAATTTAAATCCACATCTTATTATCTTTTAACTCCAATTAATCACAGTGATCATCAGTACCATCCAATTAACTCTTAATCGAGATGGGTGCGCACTTACTAATGACAAATCCATTAATTGGCACAAGGGGATAATATAGATAGATTCCATCTTGACCACTGAATGTTCCCACAGACCTACTACCACGTACCCAAGACACCAAGGTATTGACCTACAGTTGGCCTCACTCATTGGTGACTCAAAGCAAATGAATAGATAGAAACTTGAGTTCATCAATGTCTCAGGATTGAGAGCCTATTGCTAGGGATATGATAGCAAACCTTAAACTCGAGACAATATTCCACAAGGTACTTCTCATGGTCCTTCAATACATTCAATGTACCAGCACCGTGATTCAGAATCTTACATTCCGATGATCGAGACAAATCACATTATCTCATAGTAATCAAAGTGTTACAACCTTATCAGATGAGATGCCCAGTCTCATAAGCGGTTGTGAAGATATTTTAAGTATAAGATTTGTGACATGTCTCTCGTGTGTGCACATATATCACATCTAATATACTAATGAGACCCAGTTCAACTCATGAACCATTATATCATATGTATTGGTCATGTGCATTAAGTAATAAAACACCATTCATCTCATGAAAGGAAAGCATGATATTATTGATAAGTAAAGAAATTAATCAATTTATTACATCATCTGATGGATTGAGTCTATACAATCTAACACTACTCTACTTGGAATTAACAAGTGGTGGTCCGTAGATCCACTTTCGCAAGTTATTAAGATAATTAACTTTTTTTTTCTAGTTTTCATTGCACCTATATTTAAGAAAATAGACATGATTTGATTTGAATGTTGTGAAAGGCGATATTAATTTGTTTTGCCGTTAAAGGTGATGTTTTTACCGCGAAAGGCGATTTCTGTGTTGTGAAAGGCAATTTTTGCCTTGAAAGGCCATTTTTGTGTCGTGAAAGGCGATTTTTTGTCATGAAAGGCGATTTACAATTCGTATAAAAAAGGAAAGACAATAGTTGTGATTTTTTTAATGTCTCATTAAAAAATAAAAAATACAATGAAAAGCAAGAAAAAAGGGATCTAACTTCTCAGGAGATTGTAGGAACTCGTTCAGATTGACGGCCGCAAGTCGTGTGTGGACGTCGCCATCGTTCTTCAAATGAAAACAGATGATGCTTTTGATTTGCTTGGCTTGACTTGAATCTCAGATTTTTAGAAGATGAAGACCAAGAAGAGGTCTTATATCCAATAAAAAGCTAAGTAGATGGGCTGAAGAGCTACGTCTGAGCCATGGAGACGAAGGGAGAAAGCCTTGGGAGGAAGCCCCCTAAGGAACTTTGGTCACCTTGTAGTGGTGGTCAGTGCAGGACTTCTACAACAGAAGAGATTTTGTCGTTGGAGCGTCATAACAACGTTGCAGAGTTTTTTTGTAGAATTTGCACGGGCTGAAGAGCCACGTCTAAGCCATGGAGACGGAGGGAGAAAGCCTTTAGGGGGGGGGGTAACTTTGGTCACCTAGTAGTGGTGGTCGGTGCAGGACTTCTACAATAGAGGAGATTTTGTTATTGGAGCGTCGTAGCAACGTTGTAGAGTTTGGGGGTAACTTTGGTCACCTAGTAGTGGTGGTCGGTGCAGGACTTCTACAATAGAGGAGATTTTGTTATTGGAGCGTCGTAGCAACGTTGTAGAGTTTTTTGTTAAGATTTGCACCGTGTCCGTGGATTTTGGTCCTTGAAATAGTGGAAATGACCTCCTTTTATAGTCTTTTGGTGGCCATTACCTGCATTAAGTGGTCACCAAAGCATTTGAAGAGTCGCGGGTCGCGCTACGTCTTTTGAAATTCTACCCGTGATACTGTCGAATGATCATGCAACTTCAGACATTAATTGTTACTAGTGAGCCGGCATCATATATCCTGTCGATTTCTCGATCGATTAGGCAGAAAGTGTGCTTTCTTGGTCGGCGTTGGCCCGTCGGTGATTTCGAAGCGTCCGACGATGATTCCATGATTTCGACGATGGATCTGTGATGTTGATGAAGATCGACGGATTTCATGCCCCGAAAATTAGATTTTTGGAAAATTACATAGGCCAAACATCTCGAAACGCTAAAAGGGACCCAGAATGGGTTTTTGGCAAAAATCCAACTACCCGATTTCCAGGGTCGCCGGTGGCCATGGGTTTTTTACCCTTTTTTGGCCCTCTTTCCGATTTTTCTGCTTCTTTCTTCTTTGATATTTTTCTTTGCATTTTTGCACATGCATTGGCCTGATTTCCCTGCAGAAAACTTGCCGAGAAGCCATGCATATCAGAGGGCAAAGTTTATGATTTTCAGGGAAAGCCGAAGACTTTGTCGAGCAGAGTTGTCACTTTATCGTCAGAAGCTGAAACTAGGTCAAACGATGTCAGAATAACCTGAAATTTGAGGTGAAGCCCCATGAGCAATAAATAAGACCAACCATAGGCTTTTTTTTTTTTTTTTTTTTAATTTTTAAAGTCGTGTGGGGTCCTGTAGCCAGTAAACTTGATTTTGTCGCGATGAAGATGCCGCGCTTTGATGAATTGTCAACCGATGTCCAATTGACTTGAAATTTAACAGGAAGCCTATTGGAGTCATTTTAAGATAATAGATTAGCTTCAATTTGAAAATCATGATCCGAGAGGGTTCTGCCGCCGGGAGGCCTGATTTAACTTCTAGGAGTCAAAGTTTGGTCAAATGTTGTTGGTTCGACCTTTGACATAGAGCCTTTTGGAAGTATTTTGAGATTATCCATAGGCTTTGGTTGGAGATTTGATGTCTTCGATGTTGTCGCCGCTGGGAGAGCTGATTTTGCAGTGGCTTTTTGCTTTTTGGGCCAAATGGTGTCGAAATGGCCCGGAATTTGAGGTAGAGCTTTCTAGTGGCATTTTGAAGCTAACTGTGAGCTCCAGCTTCACTGCCGTCGGGAGTTCCTGTTCAGCCGCTGGAAGAGTGAAGTTAGGCCAAATAGTGTCGAAATGGCCCGAAACTTCTAAAGCGCCAAAATACAGTATCATTAGCATATGAAACTTTATTTATGAATCAAATTGACTGACATGAACCTGGACTTGAAAAGAAGATCATTACTTAGGTTGAACCTTTGCTATTTCCTTTTGATATGCTTGGTTTTGGAGATTTATTATACTTGGCTCTTTACTATCACTATTACATCCTTTCTATTGTTAATACATATTAATTAAATGAAAATTGGATTACCTGACCTAGGATTACCTAGTGGTGACCTAGTGTTGTGAATTTGTGATTAATATCCCGTGTCTGTGGCTAGGTGGGCCATCATATGGCCTAAGAATGTATGGTTTGATACCTTAGAATGAAGAAGCTAAATATTGTAAAATTTTAACCTGTTTATGAATGAGAATGGACTGAATTCTATTGGACTGAACTTGGATATTATACTTGGACTATTGGGGACTAAGGCCACGGCATTGGTGCGCCTTAGCATGGATTCGATGATGGACTTGGACTTGAATTGTATTTATGGATTTGACTTATATCTTGGACCTCTTATGGACTTGATAGGACCTTGCACACGTCAGGCAAGCCTAGGTAGACACAGACATTTATTTGTTCCCTTGAATTGGCATTAACATTCACTCATTTGTTATAAGCTTAGTCTTTGGATTGATCATCATTAGTGAGAGCAATATTGCTTGTGGTTTAAAGCTATCATGATAAGCTATGACTAGACGGATAGTGTGATTCTGGTTCCTGTCTATTGAGTGTGATGGTGTTGATATTGATGTTATGATTGGCGGGGCTCGTCATCCCTCACGTTGTTACTTTATTTTCCTCGCCGCGACTGTTTACAACATGGAAGAGCCGCGGCATAATATCATGCGGTGTCCAGCTCATGTAAATGTGCCACATTGATGTATGGTTAGACTATATGCTTACTATTCATACTGATTCAATTTGTTATTTCTTGCCCAGTTGCCTAGCATATGTACTGTTGTTATTTTCATGATACTTTGATGTATACATCCTATGTTACTTGTATACTGCGCATT
This sequence comes from Camphora micrantha, assembly GCA_003546025.1. Taxonomy (NCBI): domain Eukaryota; kingdom Viridiplantae; phylum Streptophyta; class Magnoliopsida; order Laurales; family Lauraceae; genus Camphora; species Camphora micrantha. The sequence goes on from QPKB01000011.1 coordinate 18,533,393, forward strand.
GTCAGATCCTTGGATCTAACCCATTATTAGTGTTTAGGTAGTAACCTCAATCCCGAGGACGATGTGATTGTCGAGGCGCCCGTAGTTGGAGACTATGGATGGGGGCCAGCTGACCTCTGGTCGAGCTGGAGAAAAGAGCGCCTGCACAGGGGGTTTGATTGCATCTATTTTTTGGGATTTAGTATTTTTGTTGTGAGCAGGGAGTTAGACTGATATGTACATTTAATTCACACTTTGAGATTTACGTTGAATTTCAGCCCTGCTACATTTGCTTTATGTTTTGAGAAACCTCTTATGCTTACACTATTATTTGATATTGCTTCAGCTATCTTTCTTATGCTTCAGCAATTAATCGTTGATCATTGTATTGTTTCAAAAAATTTAAAATTAGACCTCATAGCGAATTATGATCATTGTTAAATTGTATGACCTCAATCCAATGGATAATCCGATAAATTGACTTGTTTCATTAATGCTAAGGCAGAGGCGGTAGCAGTAGGAGTATTTACATTATGTTTTTCAAATTATAAGATGATTTTGTCAGACACTTTATATGTATTGTCTTTAAGACGGAATTTAATTTCAGTTTCAAGTTTAGTGAATAAGAGTTATCTATTAACTTTGGTACTCAAGTTTTTATTAAAATGAATGATACTTTTATATGTTCTGACAAGGAAATCAATTGTCAAGTTTTTATTAAAATGAATGATACTTTTATATGTTCTGACAAGGAAATCAATTGTCTTTATTTGTTAACTCCCACAATGTATGAGATACATGACACCGAAATAATTAATAGGACAAATAGACTAATATTAAAAAGAAAGTCACATTCATCTAATATAACAAAATTTTGGGCACCTGAGGTTAGGTCACATTAACCTGGATAGGATTGACAGGCTAGTGAAATATGGTTTCTTGCTTTCATTGGTGGTAAAACCAATGCCTATCTGCGAGTCATTTTTAGAAGGCAAAATGACTAAAAAACCATCTTCTTCCAAGGCCAATAAAGCCAAAGATTTGTTGGAATTAGTGCATACTGATGTGCATGGACCCATGAATGTAAAAGCGAGAGGTAATTATGAATATTTCATCACTTTCACAGATGATTACTCAAGATATAGATACATATACCTTATGCACCACAAGTACGAAGGTTTTGAAAAGTTCAAAGAGTTTCGAGCGGGTAAAAGTATCAAGACTCTTCGATCAGATCGATGAAGCAAATATCTCTTCGCAAAATTTATGAGATACTTATCAAAAAATGGGATTCTATCCCAGTTGTCTGCTGCTAGTATGCCTCAACAAAATGTAGCAGCAGAAAGAAGGAACCGAACTCTTGGGGGTATGCTTATGATTGCTCATATCCTTTTGATTGCTCAAAATGGTTAAGTCTATGATGAGTTTCTCAGGATTGCTCATATCCTTTTGGGGGTATGCTTTGGATACTGCGACATCCAAGCTAGTACCTAAGACTCCCCGCGAGTTGCGGTCTGAGCAAAAACCTAGTCTACAACAGTTACATATTTGGAGTTGTCCGGCATATGAGACAAGTTTGAATCGAAGTCGGAAATATGCACTTTTATAGGATATCCTAAATGAACTAAATGTTTGGTTATTCATAATCACAAAGAGTATAAAGTACTTGTTAGTACCAATGCAGTTTTTTCTGGAGGAAGATTATATGATTGCCCCGGACTACTTTAGAAATGGTTATCTTAGAAGAAATTCAAGAACAATTAATTCCAAATCCAGAAAGAACCGAACTTTAACTAATAGTTACACTGGAGCCTCATCGTAGTGGGAGGATGTTAAGCTTCCTAACAAGTTCACGATAATAGTAGAGTCTTACGAGGCAATTCCAGATGAACATGAACAAGATCCCTACAACTATGATAAAGCTATAAATGACCAGGATTCGGGACGTTGGTAAGAAGCTATGAAAAATGAGATGGAGTCCATGTACTCTAATTAGGTCTAGAAACTTGTGGACTTGCCTGCCAATATCAAACATATTGGGTGCAAGTGGATCTACAAAGAGGAAGAGAGGACCGGATGGAAGAGCTGAGACCTTTAAGGCCAAAGCATTTTGCGAAAAGGTATACTTAGAAAGAGAGAATCGATTATGAGGAGATCTTCTCGCAGTAGCCATGCTCAAGTCTATCCGAATACTCTTATCCATTGCGGCTCATCTCGACTACAAAATTTAACAAATAAATGTCAAGACAGCGTTCTTAATAGTTATCTTGAGGAAAGCATCTGTATGATGCAATCAGATGGTTTCATAGCAAAGAACCAAGAGCAAAAGAGTTCGCAAATTGCAGAGAGTCCATTTATGGACTAAAACTGGCCAGAGTTGGAACATTCCTTTTGACCAGGCAATCAAATCATTTATTTTTTATCAAAACCCGAATGACTCATGTGTGTACATGCAAAGTGAAGGAGGTAGAGTAGTCTTTCTTGTATTATATGACGATGACATCCTTTTCCTTGTGAGTGATATTAGATGTCAACTGTTTAAAGTTCGATTGGCGAAAACGTTTGATATGAAAGACTTGGGAGAAAGCCAGTTACATCCTAGGAATCAAGCTTCTTTGAGACCAAAAAAATAAGATGATTGGCTTATCTCAAACTACGTAGATAGATAAGGTATTAGTACTGTTTGCAATGCAAAAATTCAATAAGGATGTCAACAACCTTTCAAGCATGGATTGCACATTTCCCAAACGTTTCAGCCGTTAGTAGCCTATTACAAGCTTTGCTTTGTACTAGACCGTATATCTGTCACACAACAGGCGTAGTCGGTAGATATCAATCGAACCCAAGTCTTGACTATTGGACTGCTATAAAATGTATTCTTAAATACTTGAAATGACTGGAGAATTACATGTTGATTTACGATAGTGATGAGTTTGATTACAATTGGATTCACAGATTTTGACTTCATGTCAGATAAGATTCCAGAAAATCCATCTCCTGGATATGTATTTATGCTTGGCGGTAGAGCTATCAGCTGGAGAAACTATAAAACAAGAATATACCACTGCTTGCACCTCGAATGTTGAATACATAGCGGCTTGTGAAGAAACTAATGAAGCAGTATGGCTTAAAAAACATTGCTTAAAAGTCACGGTTGAAAGACTCACCCCCAGAAAAGTTCGGTGATATCTTTTTACTTTAAATCGTTTTTTTTTGGCTAATTAGGGCTTAATAACTAATTTCATGGGATCATGTCCCGTTTTTTAACTGATAAACATATTTCGTATTATCAATACCCTGTATTTGTATAAAAAACGCAATGCCTGGGTGATTTTAGGGCATTTTAGGGTATTCTGATATAGCTTTTGCTTTGAAATGTGTTTCGTGCAATTCTATACTGATATACGCATTTTAGGGAATTCTAAGATACTTTTCTCTTTAATATGGATTTCAAGCGATTCTAGGGTTAGACATCATTATATTGGATTTAAGGATTAACTTAAGACTGAAACCAGTGCTTCCAGCAGTTCGTAAGGGGTTCTAGAAGGTTATAAGAAAATATTATCTCCAAACTGTATTTCCAAAGGGCTCATCTCATGGGTTCATCAATATAATTCCTTATTTAAACGCCTTTCCAAAAGATTAAATGATTTGACCAATTACTATAATGTGTTGTTTGGATCAGATTTTTGGAAAAAAAATGCTAAATAAAGCAAGCAACCATGAGAATATAGAAAGTCCTAAATAAAATAAGCATCCATGCAAAATTAGAAATTCTAATTTAATAAATCCTCTCCTCCACGTGGCCCAATGCGGAAAGATGTTTGAAACATCTTAGTCTCCAAACTCTTTGGGATTCCTCAAACTCTTTGAGCAACTCTAAACTCTTTGGGCATCCCAAACTCTTTGGTCAAGAGTCCATCGTCACCATCTATCTTGTCTTGAAAGCTGTTGGAATTTACAAATAATTAAAATTGAAAAACACCATAAAGTTTTTATTATCTCAAAAATTGAGATTTACATGGCAATTTATTAATGGAAATAAAAAGGGGCTTAGGGAAACCATCATGCCTTGCCCTTTCGTGGGAAAAACAAGGAAACCATGATGCCCTTTACAAGTTCCCCAAAATAACTAATAATAATGACAAAAATAGAAACGTGTGGGGCCACATGGAGAGGACAACACCTGCAAGGTTAGTATCACATACACAATAGGAAAATAGGGCTAAGAAGGTGCCATTCATAATCTCATGATGAAAATCCAGACAGTCAATAACAGATAGCGGCCCTGCGCGCTCGAGCGGGCACTTCACAGAGGGACCAGGTTCACTCAAGCGGGTTTAACCCGCTCGAGCACTTTTACTCGCAAAAGGTCCCGCTCGATGTGCTGATTTGCAGAAAAACGATTTGGCCCAACCAGTTCCTTCTCATGCATACAAGAAAATATAATACATGCATAAAACATCAAAACTGATCCTTACACAACCAAAAATCCCATCCACTCCACTCTCATGTAGTGACTTGATCTAAAAAGATGATCTAATACGATGAGAATAAGGGATTGCTCGAATACCAATTGTTGGAAGTAAGTGGGCCTCGTGGATTCATAAACTTTGACCCAACTTGATGTAGGATTCAATTACCCATAAGGCCCAAAACCCAACCCCAAGATCTAAAATCCTAATCTCATGCAATTAAGATCAAATAATCCATCATAGAACAAGAAACAACAAGCACAGCTAGATCTACTAAAACAAATGATAATAGATTCTAATACCTTTTGGGATTTGGTTGCGCTCAATCGAGAGCAATCTCAACAACATACCATGTAAATATATAAGAGGCGCAGAAAGGATACCACTGAGGTGTTGCACAGTCGAAGCATAATTTGTGTCCTAAAACCATTATGTAAAAAGAAAATATTATGGATGGTATATGGCCCATTTAGTAGAACCCAGGGCAATGAAAAAAGTACCTACACATTTCAATATTAAATGAAAATTTTGTATTTAATTTATGGTATTTTTAGAGACAGTTATAGTAGATTTTGATTCCCTTCTCTCTCTCTACCCATTTCTTTTTTTTTTTTTTTTTTGTTTCTCTTCAGTGCACAACTTTTACTTGTAGTATTGAGCAATAGTGTGAAGGGCCTCAGTGCGAGAGAAGTGTTATGGCAATGTAGTATGTAGGATTTATTGCTTTGGGGTGCTAGACCTCACAGTGATCTATTTTGGAGTTCTATGTTAGGGGAGATGGAATATGGTGGTGCCAGCTCTAACCCTCGGTTAAGGAACCCACCTACATCTCCAGCACATCTTATGTAAATGAAAATTCTTTGATAGCTTCTCTAACTTCTATACTGCTACCTAACCAACATAAGCTTCTAGCTACTTGGGACATCTATGTCAGTTTCCAGTTGAAAAAAAATGTCCATATCCAATATTAAAACAAGGGTTTTCTGTAATCAACCAATTTATTTTTTAACGTGGTCCATCTTTGACAAATCTTTTCTGTAATCAACCAATTTATTTTGTTAACGTGGTCCATGTTTGACAAATCTAAGCCATTCATACTCGCTTACCTCCCATGAATCTACATTGATCCCCGTTTGATACAAATTAAACTATCAACTATAAGTAGATCAACCCAAAAAAATTACACAATGAAAAATCATTAGATTTTAAAGCTTCAAAAATGAGCATTAAAATTACTTGATCACATTGACACAACCAACCTTTATGAATCACAAATGAGCCGTAGGTGAGCCCACAAAGGAGAGGGCACTAATTTTTGGGTTGTTCCAATCCTCAATCTTAATCCCAACACTAAATCCTCTTCTAGCTTCTTTAATAGAGGAATATAAAGAAACACATGGCAAGCACTCCTTACAAATAAAGAGAAATATTAGAGTAACATAAACAAACAGATGGTGGGCTTTTTCTATACACTGAAGCAAAATAACAAGAAACAAGAGTTTTGGTTTTCCCTTTTGCCATTCAGAAGAGAGGCATTCATGAGAGAATTCCAAATCAAATTAACACCCACAATTAAGAAATAAAAGCACAAAGTATGAACATCTCAATCAATGACATTGACTGAAAAGAACAAATTGACCCACAATCAAGACACCTTGCATGTGAGGAAGGAAGGAAAGAACTGACAAATGGAGAAAATGTGAAATCCGAACCTAGAAGAGGAAGGCAGTAGGTGAGAGAGATCACTTGCGTTGCAGGGACGAGGAGGTTGGCCTCAGTAGTGTTGTAGTGCAGTGAGATTGGAGGCTGCCTTCCTTGCATTCGAGTTAACCACCTCTTTGTTTATGAGAGAAACATGTATATCACTCCCTGGCAGTAATC
>QPKB01000011.1:18540664-18643710 GCA_003546025.1 Camphora micrantha
ATGCCTTTCGGGTTGACAAATGCACCCGTTGTCTTTATGGCATTGATGAATAAGGTGTTTGCTCCTTTCCTGGATCAGTTTGTAGTAGTCTTCATTGATGATATATTGGTGTACTCAAAATCTAAGGAGGAGCATGAGCATCAGTTGAGGACATCATTGCAGCTTTTGAGGGATAACCAATTATATGCTAAACTGAACAAATGTGAAATTTGGTTGGAGCAAGTGGCATTTTTGGGTCATATTATCTCTAAGGATGGATTGACAGTGGACCCTAAGAAGGTAGCAGCGGTTGTTAATTGGGGTAGTCCATGAAATGTAGCTAAGATTTGCAGTTTTCTGGGACTTGCGGGCTACTACAGAAGGTTTGTGAAAGGGTTTTCAGCTATAGCATCTCCACTCACTAAGTTGACAAGGAAGGATATCCCATTTCTGTGGACAGAAGAATGTGAGAAGAGTTTTCAAGAGTTGAAGACCAGGTTAACTACAGCACCCATACTTGCTTTACCCTCAGGCAGTGGAGGATTTGTGGTTTATACAGATGCATCAGGGATTGGTTTGGGCTGCGTTTTCATGCAGAATGATAAAGTGATAGCATATGGGTCCAGGCAGTTGAAGGATCATGAGAAGAAATATGCCACACATGATTTAGAACTGGCAGCAGTGGTGTTTGCATTGAAATTGTGGAGGCATTATCTGTATGGAGAGAGATTTGAGGTGTACACAAATCACAAGAGTCTACAATATCTATTTACACAGGGCGATTTGAATAACAGGCAGCGGAGATGGATGGAGTACATAAAGGATTATGATTTTTCGATCAAGTACCATCCTGGAAAGGTGAATGTTGTAGCAGATGCTCTCAGCAGGAAAACAACTTTCAGTGGGTGTATAATGCCTGAGTGGAGATGGATGGAGCAGTTCAGAGATATGGATGTAGAGGTATGGCCTATTAACGAGAAAGTATTGGTTGCTACTATGGGAGTTTGGGAGCCAGAAATAGTTAACAGGATCAAAGAAGCTCAGAAGGATGATCCTGAGTTGTAGAGAATTATTGACCACATTGATGATCATTCAGAAATCAGATTGATTGAAAGAATCCTATACAGTAAAGACAGGTTGTGTGTGCCAGATGTACCAGACATCAAGTTAGAGCTGATGACAGATGCACACCACACCAAATACTCAGTTCACCCGAGGAGTACCAAAATGTATCAGAATTTGAAGAATCACTATTGGTCGGTGAAAATGAAGAAAGAGATTGTAGAATTTGTCGCTAAGTGTATGACTTGTCAGCAGATTAAGGCATAACATAAGAAGCCTCCTGGTTTGCTTCATCCGTTGGACATTCCGTAGTGGAAATGGGAGCACATCACTATGGATTTTGTGTCAGGGTTGCCAAACACCAGGAAGGGCAATAATGCTATTTGGGTGATTGTGGATAGATTGACGAAATCAGCACATTTTCTGCCATTCAAGACTGGTCAGTTTATGAACAAGATGATTGTGTTGTACAGGGACAATATAGTCAAGTTGCATGGAGTGCCTAAGTTCATAGTATCTGATCGAGACCGTAAGTTTGTCTCTCGGTTTTGGTTTACCTTCCAGCCATCTATGGGTACTCAGTTGAAGTTCAATACAGCTTACCATCCTCAGACAGATGGTCAGTCTGAGCGTACTATCCAGACATTGGAAGATCTTCTCCGAGCATGTGTTTTGGATTTCAAGGAGAGCTGGGATGAAAGCTTGCCTTTATGTGAGTTTGCATACAATAACAGCTATCATTCAAGCATTGGTATGGCACCATTTGAAGCATTGTACGGACGGAGATGCAGGACCCCGGCATGTTGGGAGGAAGTAGGAGTTCGGAGTTTCCATGGACCCTCAGAGGTTGCTGACTCCAGTGAGAAAGTTAGGATTGTTCAGATGAGAATGAAAGAGTCTCGCGATCGTCAGAAGAGTTATGCAGACAAGAGGCGGAGGCCTCTAGAATTCCAAGTGGGGGATAGGGTGTTTTTGAAGGTGTCACCGATGAGAGGAGTTGTCAGATTCGGACAAAAAGGGAAGCTTGCCAAGAGATTTGTGGGACCGTTTGAGATTAAGAGCAGGATCGGAGACGTCGCTTATCGTCTTGCGCTACCGCCTGAGTTAGCAGGTGTGCACGACGTTTTCCATGTCTCAATGCTTCGGAAGTATATTCTGGATCCTACTCATGTGTTGCAGAGCGAAATTTCTACTTTCTAAAAAGTATAAGTTTCGTGGGTTTCAGGAATATCAATTATTTGGTCCAGATTTAGTATAAAAAGACTGTTTTGCCCAAGAAGCTAGAAAAGTCGAGTTTCGGGATTCGGGACGGGAACAAGATCAACATGAAAGTTGAAGGGATTAACAAAATAAGAAATCGGGATAAAACACCAAATCAAAAGAATCTCCAGTAAACCCCTAAGTACACGCAAGTCATAAAAGGAACCCTCAAAGGGCCCCACTAGTCACAAAGGCACTCAAAATTTTCCAAAGCTATAACAAAGCTATTCTAATCCCAACTTAACCACAATCCACTAAACAAACTTAGAGCTAAAACACAGCTCAAAAACACTAATAGGGGCCTCTCGGGTCGGGGTCTCACATCCTCCCACCCTTAGAACATTTGGTCCTCCAAATGAACTAAACAAATCCAAAAACAAGTGGGGATATAGTCCCACACTTCGAAAACCAAACCTCAAACTGCTGCTCCCATCGGTCCTCTCGGAAGCATCTGGACTCACTGGGTCATCTCCGCTGTAGAACTCTTCAGTCAACTATCAACAGTTGTCATGCATTCTCCCACTGGCTCGAATCTGTTACTGCCCTGCCAATCTGACTGCTCAAGAATTTTGCCAACTTTGACTCCTTCTAAGTTCCACTAAGTCTCTCACTTCTGGCCACCTTTATAAAGAAAATTTCTGGAACCAATTCTATCGACTGAAAATTGTCTCTGACATTGATGATCTGCCCTGCTCCTGCACAACTGCACTACCTCCAGTCAAACATGAGGGTGAGATGAGTCTGTAGTCGAGGTCTCTGATTCGGTTGAAGATCTCAAACTGTCCAAACTTTAACTCAGCAACTAGCTCTTCTGACACCATAACGTTCGAAGAATCCTTCCGTCAAACCCCTGACACCCATCAAATGTTCTAACATCACTTCTAATATGCTACTTGTCTTGTCTATCAATGTCGGTCAAAGTAAATAAAAGTTCTGACTCATTCCGATGTATTGTAATTCTATTTCTGCCGTAGAGCACTGCATATAGTTTCCTTCAATGTCTCATTTGTTCAATCTTCTGCCTCTATCTCAGGTTCACCATCTTCAAGTCATGCATATGTGCCATTCTTCTCTGAATCTTTCGATTAGCCTTGTCCACAGGTTATGATTCTCCAGTTTGCATCTGCACAATGTCCAAATTGATATCCCAAAAGTCCGTAAAGTCTGCAAGATCTCCTCTATCATAAGACAAGGTAACGATCCATTCTGTATACGGCTCTCTATATCGCAGCTGAAAACTTACTTCCTATCATTATAACTGCACACAGATGTCCCCCTCTGAGTCGGCTTCACCATCCTTCTGGAATCATTGAAAATCCTCTAACACTTATCCGACAAAAGTTCATCCATACTCGAAAAGTTCCCAGCTTCTAGCATCCACTTGAAGCTCTATCAACTGAAAATCACTTCAAACTTCCTGAAATTTGTCATTTCTCTGGTTTCTGGAGTCTTTTGACTTAGGGAAATGTTCCAAGTTTATCCAAAAATCCACACTTACTTGCCTGACGAATCCTCTGACGATACACGATCAACTGTAATTGGGTCTCGGTATGCTGCTAACATTCCTTGCTTACTAACAACTGCTCATAAATTCCTTTGCTAACTCCGTCTGTGACATCAAAAAGCTGTAAATTCTGCCAAAGTCCTTCGAGATCCACATGCTAAGTCCACAAAACTCTAACTCTCTGGCGCGAAGACAATAAAAAGGAGCTAAATGTGGGTGCGGAGACATTAAATTCTCCCCCACTAGAAAAGAATTTGGTCCCCCAAATTCTCTAACAAGAACAAAAGGGGAAGAGACAAGGAGAGTCTCCCCCACTAGAAAGAAAACAAACCCGAATCTGACAGAATGGCATCTAGCCAAAATCCGGATCTCACTACACGTCTTAAGGTTCCTAAAGTGTTTTATTTCATGAAAACCAGCCCGCTCTGATACCAGTTTGTCAAGCCCCCGAACCCGGATCCCGACAGCGGTCCGACCTCGGGGGCGGGAATTGGGGAGGTAAGCAATGATTATATTTCTCCCAAGATCCGCGTATGTGAGGATCCCTAATCACAACACTCTCTGAATATTTTGCGGAAGCTTTCGTGGCAATGAGACCCGGAGTCCGTGGACATCATCGGATTCCGCATCGCATACAACCGCTAGCATAAAGCAATCATTTTAGGAACCATATCAGATTGGAATAAATCAACATAATAAAGTACATTGCTGACAGTAGCAGGATATTACATTCTCATATATGTTCAAGTTACAAGTATCAATGTGTATTAATTACAATCCCAAGAAAGGCTAATAAAAGCCGTACAATAACAAACTAATATCCACTACCCAAATGTGACGTAACTCCGATGTCAAGCACAATGTCTATATGACATAGCCGACAAGGCAACCTGCAACTCATGGCTCCACAGCCAACAAAACTCCCAGCTCGGAGCGGGGAAATTTAACCTGAGTACCAAAATAGTGAGTCAAACACGACGGTTTGACAAACAGGTGAAAAGACATATCAATAAAGAAATTACCTTGGAAAACATTTAAACCTGTCAAAACAATAGTTTCAGAAAACAAAAGAATCATTTATTCAAATACATATGCAATATAAAACATGTAAGGTATCCAAGGAGAACGGGAAACAAGCAAGATGGCAACCACACATAGCTAAGTCCTCTATCACCGAAGTGACATGAGTATATCGGGATGTTGTCTCAGTCACCGAAGTGAGGAGATGCAACATAAGTAACATATACATATACATTATATAATACGGGACATGACCACGGTAGCGAACCGGGCATTGGGAATCACAGTAGCAATCTGCGGCATCGGGACAAGACCACGGTAATAACCGGGTAGCGGGATCCAAACTGCAGCTGGCAGGACGGGAAGGGGTCTCCAAGTCGGTGGATTAGACCGTCAAGGAAAGCCAAGCTTAGTGGTGCCGACTCATAGGTCAAATGACAAGTCAAATCATGTATAAAACATATCGAGTGCATGTATGTAAACGAGCAGGACGAGGTGCTCAAAGGCACAAGTATCATTTTATTCGGGCATGTATAAACGGGCTAGCAAAATGCTAAAATACACTTTCAATACTTTCGGGAACGATAAATCATAATTCGAGAAATTCGGGACAAGTATCGGGATTCACGATAAATCATAATTCGAGAAATTCAGGACGAGTATCGAGATTCAAGCTAAATCAGGTGGTTAAGGACCCCGTATGACCGTTGTAATAATGACTTGGTACTCCTTGAGTTTGGAGACATTCTGGGCACTTTATACACCTTAGTGATTTTCAAAATTTTAGATGAGATTCAAAACAGACGGAACCTCAAAAGAGATCCTAAGTATATTGTTAATCCTGAAGCATCGTACAACCTATTCAGTCACGAAGGGGATAGGATTCGCGATACCCAATCGTACAAACCTCGTGCATAGTTATAAAGGGGGTATCCCGTTGTCCTGTACCCTTCAAGATTGAATTAGGTTAAGTTCCGATACGACCGGATTAACCTTAGAGAATGTCGGGTCAAACATGCTCATGACAAGTCAAGTGAGTCCACTAAAAAGGGGTAACCAAGTTCCACCTAAGTCCATTTAAGAAAAGAGTGAAAAATCACTTCTCAGGGGAAATTCGCAGTTGGCCCGGTCAACCCGTCCCTTGGCCGGTCGACCGCGTACACTGCAGTCTCGGTCAACCTGAGGAGGTCAGGTCGACCCCTCTCATGAAGGCCCGGTCGACCTGCAGTTTAGTGGTTCATTCCTTTTTCCTTTCTTTTGTGTTCATTCTTTTAGACCTGATTAGCAATCTAATTCATGAATAAAACAAGCTATCAAGACTCACTATTGTGCATTTATTTCAAATCTAAACAAGCTATTAATATCACAAAATGTATAGTGAAATCATAAATGCTTTTCATAAAACTCATTCAAAGCTAAACATATCAAATCATCCACTTGCCTTGGGTCTCTAATCAAAGGGAAACAAGCTCCTAACCACACTTGCAAGCCAAGATCACAATCTCTACAAAAACCCCCAAAACAAACCTAAAATGGGTCAAACCAAGCAATAAGAAGTGAAAGCTTTCAATAATAGAAAAGTAGCTTCTCTAAGACTAGAAGAACACATATCTAAGAGGTTAGGAAAAGAGCTTACATGGAAGATCCTTTAATGGCAAGAACTAGCTCAATGAAGATCTTGGAGATGGTGGTTTCTTACACAAATGCTATCAATGGCAAGCTCTCAATGAGAGGAAGAGAGTGATGGTCCTCATTTCTCAAGAGAGCAAAGTTTGGTGGAGATTGATGAAGGAGAAGCAAGAAGAAGAAGAGAGGAAATGAAGAAAGAGCCCTAGGTTCTGTTTGGCTGGAAAATGAAGAAGGGGAAGGAGATGGGTTCTGTTATATAAGCAATGGGAGTGGGCTCCACCACTAGAAAACTTGGTGGGGTCAAAATCATGGTTTTTGGGACCACGGATGAAATCGACGAAGCAAGAAGAAATGATCGTCGCAATTTCTACTTTCTAAAAAGTATAAGTTTCGCGGGTTTCGGGAATACCAATTATTTGGTTCAAATTTAGTATAAAAAGACTGTTTTGCCCAAGAAGGTAGAAAAGTCGAGTTTCGGGATTCGGGATGGGAACGAGATCAACATGAAAGTTGAAGGGATTAACAAAATAAGCAAATCGGGATAAAACACCAAATCAAAAGAATCTCGAGTAAACCCCCAAGTACACGCAAGTCATAAAAGGAACCCTCAAAGGGCCCCACTAGTCACAAAGGCACTCAAAATTTTCCAAAGCTATAACAAAGCTATTCTAATCCCAACTTAACCACAATCCACTAAACAAACTTAGAGCTAGAACACAGCTCAAAAACACTAATCGGGGCCTCTCGGGTCGGGGTCTCACATCCTGCCCCCCTTAGAACATTTGGTCCTCCAAATGAACTAAACAAATCCAAAAACAAGTGGGGATATAGTCCCACACTTCGAAAACCAAACCTCAAACTGCTGCTCCCATCGGTCCTCTCGGAAGCATCTGGACTCACTGGGTCATCTCCGCTGTAGAAATCTTCGGTCAACTATCAACAGTTGTCATGCATTCTCCCACTGGCTCGAATCTGTTACTGCCCTACCAATCTGACTGCTCAAGAATTTTGCCAACTCTGACTCCTTCTAAGTTCCACCAAGTCTCTCACTTCTGGCCACCTTTATAAAGAAAATTTCTGGAACAATTCTATCGACTGAAAATTGTCTCTGACATTGATGATCTGCCCTGCTCCTGCACAACTGCACTACCTCCAGTCAAACACGAGGGTGAGATGAGTCTGTAGTCGAGGTCTCTGATTCGGTTGAAGATCTCAAACTGTCCAAACTTTAACTCAGCAACTAGCTCTTCTGACACCATAACGTTCGAAGAATCCTTCCGTCAAACCCCTGACACCCATCAAATGTTCTAATATCACTTCTAATATGCTACTTGTCTTGTCTATCAATGTCGGTCAAAGTAAATAAAAGTTCTGACTCATTCCGATGTATTGTAATTCTATTTCTGCCGTAGAGCACTGCATATAGTTTCCTTCAATGTCTCATTTGTTCAATCTTCTGCCTCTATCTCAGGTTCACCATCTTCAAGTCATGCATATGTGCCATTCTTCTCTGAATCTTTCGATTAGCCTTGTCCACAGGTTATGATTCTCCAGTTTGCATCTGCACAATGTCCAAATTGATATCCCAAAAGTCCGTAAAGTCTGCAAGATCTCCTCTATCATAAGACCAGGTAACGATCCATTCTGTATACGGCTCTCTATATCGCAGCTGAAAACTTACTTCCCATCATTATAACTGCACACAGATGTGCCCCTCTGAGTCGGCTTCACCATCCTTCTGGAATCATTGAAAATCCTCTAACACTTATCCGACAAAAGTTCATCCATACTCGAGAAGTTCCCAGCTTCTAGCATCCACTTGAAGCTCTATCAACTAAAAATCACTTCAAACTTCCTGAAATCTGTCATTTATCTGGTTTCTGGAGTCTTTTGACTTAGGGAAATGTTCCAAGTTTATCCAAAAATCCACACTTACTTGCTTGACGAATCCTCTGACGATACACGATCAACTGTAATTGGGTCTCGGTATGCTGCTAACATTCCTTGCTGACTAACAACTGCTTATAAATTCCTTTGCTAACTCCGTCTGTGACATCAAAAAGCTGTAAATTCTGCCAAAGTCCTTCGAGATCCACATGCTAAGTCCACAAAACTCTGACTCTCTGGAGCGAACACAATAAAAGGAGCTAAATGTGGGTGCAGAGACATTAAATTCTCCCCCACTAGAAAAGAATTTGGTCCCCCAAATTTTCTAACAAGAACAAAAGGGGAAGAGACAAGGACAGTCTCCCCCGCTAGAAAGAAAACAAACCCGAATCTGACAGAACGACATCTAGCCAAAATCCGGATCTCACTACACGTCTTAAGGTTCGTAGAGTGTTTTATTTCCTAGAAACCTGCCCGCTCTGATACCAGTCTGTCACGCCCCCGAACCCGGATCCCGACAGCGGTCCGACCTCGGGGGCGGGAATTGGGGAGGTAAGCAATGATTATATTTCTCCCAAGATCTACGTGTGTGAGGATCCCTAATCACAACACTCTCTGAATATTTTGCGAAAGCTTTCGTGGCAATGAGACCGGAGTCCGTGGACATCATCGGATTCCGCGTCGCATACAACCGCTAGCATAAAGCTATCATTTTAGGAACCATATCAGACTGGAATAAATCAACATAATAAAGTACAAAGCTGACAGTAGCAGGATATTACATTCTCATATATGTTCAAGTTACAAGTATCAATGTGTATTAATTACAATCCCAAGAAAGGTTAATAAAAGTCGTACAAAAACAAACTAATATCCACTACCCAAATGTGACGTAACTCCGATGTCAAGCACAATGTCTATATGATATAGCCGACAAGGCAACCTGCAACTCATGGCTCCACAGCCAACAAAACTCCCAGCTCGGAACGGGGAAACTTAACCTGAGTACCAAAATAGTGGGTCAAACACGACGGTTTGGCAAACAGGTGAAAAGACATATCAATAAAGAAATTACCTTGGAAAACATTTAAACCTGTCAAAACAATAGTTTCAGAAAACGAAAGAATCATTTATTCAAATACATATGCAATATAAAACATGTAAGGTATCCAAGGAGAACGGGAAACAAGCAAGATGGCAACCACACATAGCTAAGTCCTCTATCACCGAAGTGACATGAGCATATCGGGATGTTGTCTCAGTCACCGAAGTAAGGAGATGCAACATAAGTAACATATACATATACATTGTATAATACGGGACATGACCACGGTAGCGAACCGGGCATCGGGAATCACAGTAGCAATCTGCGGCATCGGGACAAGACCACGGTAATAACCGGGTAGCGGGATCCAAACTGCAGCTGGCGGGACGGGAAGGGGTCTCCAAGTCGGTGAATCAGACCGTCAAGGAAAGCCAAGCTTAGTGGTGCCGACTCATAGGTCAAATGACAAGTCAAATCATGTATAAAACATATCGAGTGCATGTATGTAAACGAGCAGGACGGGGTGCTCAAAGGCACAAGTATCATTTCATTCGGGCATGTATAAACGGGCTAGCAAAATGCTAAAATACACTTTCAATACTTTCGGGAACGATAAATCATAATTCGAGATATTCGGGACAAGTATCGAGATTCAAGATAAATCATAATTCGAGAAATTCGAGACAAGTATCGGGATTCACGATAAATCATAATTCGAGAAATTCGAGACGAGTATCGAGATTCAAGCTAAATCAGGTGGTTAAGGACCCCGTATGTCTGTTGTAATAATGACTTGGTACTCCTTGAGTTTGGAGACATTCCGGGCTCTTTATACACCTTAGTGATTTTCAAACTTTTAGATGAGATTCAAAACAGACGGAACCTCAAAAGAGATCCTAAGTATAATGTTAATCCTGAAGCATCGTACAACCTATTCAGTCACGAAGGGGATAGGATTCGCGATACTCAATCGTACAAACCTCGTGCATAGTTATAAAGGGGGTATCCCGTTGTCCCGTACCCTTCAAGATTGAATTAGGTTAAGCTTCGATACGACCGGATTAACCTTAGAGAATGTCGGGTCAAACAAGCTCATGACAAGTCAAGTGAGTCCACTAAAAAGGGGTAACCAAGTTCCACCTAAGTCCATTTAAGAAAAGAGTGAAAAATCACTTCTCAGGGGAAATTCGCAGTTGGCCCGGTCGACCCGGCCCTTGGCCGGTCGACCGCGTACACTGCAGTCTCGGTCGACCTGAGGAGGTCAGGTCGACCCCTCTCATGAAGGCCCGGTCGACCTGCAGTTTAGTGGTTCATTCCTTTTTCCTTTCTTTTGTGTTCATTCTTTTAGACCTGATTAGCAATCTAATTCATGAATAAAACAAGCTATCAAGACTCACTATTGTGCATTTATTTCAAATCTAAACAAGCTATTAATATCACAAAATATATTGTGAAATCATAAATGCTTTTCATAAAACTCATTCAAAGCTAAACATATCAAATCATCCACTTGCCTTGGGTCTCTAATCAAAGGGAAAAAAACTCCTAACCACACTTGCAAGCTAAGATCACAATCTCTACAAAAAACCCCAAAACAAACCCTAAAATGGGTCAAACCAAGCAATAAGAAGTGAAAGCTTTCAATAATAGAAAAGTAGCTTCTCTAAGACTAGAAGAACACATATCTAAGAGGTTAGGAAAAGAGCTTACTTGGAAGATCCTTTAATGGCAAGAACTAGCTCAATGAAAATCTTGGAGATGGTGGTTTCTTACACAAATGCTATCAATGGCAAGCTCTCAATGAGAGGAAGAGAGTGATGGTCCTCATTTCTCAAGAGAGCAAAGTTTGGTGGAGATTGATGAAGGAGAAGCAAGAAGAAGAAGAGAGGAAATGAAGAAAGAACCCTAGGTTCTGTTGTGCTGGAAAATGAAGAAGGGGAAGGAGATGGGTTCTGTTATATAAGCAATGGGAGTGGGCTCCACCACTAGAAAACTTGGTGGGGTCAAAATCATGGTTTTTGGGACCACGGATGAAATCGATGAAGCAGGAAGAAATGATCGTCGAAATTTCTACTTTCTAAAAGTATAAGTTTCGCGGGTTTCGGGAATATCAGTTATTTGGTCCAGATTTAGTATAAAAAGACTGTTTTGCCCAAGAAGCTAAAAAAGTCGAGTTTCGGGATTCGGGACGGGAACGAGATCAACATGAAAGTTGAAGGGATTAACAAAATAAGCAAATCGGGATAAAACACCAAATCAAAAGAATCTCGAGTAAACCCCCAAGTACACGCAAGTCATAAAAGGAACCCTCAAAGGGCCCCACTAGTCACAAAGGCACTCAAAATTTTCCAAAGCTATAACAAAGCTATTCTAATCCGAACTTAACCACAATCCACTAAACACACTTAGAGCTAAAACACAACTCAAAAACACTAATCGGAGCCTCTCGGGTCGGGGTCTCACACACTTGATCCTAAAAAAAGAGCACGAGGCTCTGATACCAATTGAAAGTCTGGGATCCTTACCCTAAGGTGGGGGGGTGAATAGGATGATCTACACTTTATGACTAATTATGGCCAACTTTAACTTCTTAACAATTAACTAGCCACATGTGATGATTAACAAATAATATGCGGAAGCTTAAACAAAATAATCACCACAAAGCATTCACCATAACACAATGATTTATAGTGGTTCGGCCTCAATACCTATATCCACTACCGGCTTGTGATCCAACGCCCCACCAGATTTCCACTATTTATGCTTTTGAAAAAGGCTAAGCAATAACGTCTACAATATGCTTTCCAAGGCTAAGCAATAACCTACTGGATTTCCACTATTTATGCTTTTGGAAAAGGCTAAGCAATAACGTCTACAATATGCTTTCCAAGGCTAAGCAATAACCTAACAATGTTGTTTTTCTTGGCTAAACAACAACTTATCAATGTGCTTTTCTAGGCCAAGCAATAACCTTTACAAGAGATGATTTCTCAAATAAGTGTCTACACAAACACTTTAAGAGATTCCAATTAAGCTCAATTACAATGCCTCTTAATTAGGCTGATATGAAATTGAAAATCTAACTAACACAAATACTATATGAATGCAAAGGTGTATGTTCATGATGTGTGTGCACTACAAGAATTTGCACTTTTACCGGCGTTTTTCTCCTGCGCAATAAGTAAACGCCGGGAAAAGTATAACTTTTGCCGGCACAAAAGCTTATTTCGCCGGGAAAAGATAGAGTTTTCCCGGCGATATATTTTCGCCGACAAAGGTAATACTTTTCCCGGCATTTTTTATTTTCGCCGGCAAATGTTAGATTTTCTCCGGTGATTTTTTCTTTTCGCCGGCAAAAGTCTATGTTTTACCGGCGATCTGATTGGTTCGCCGGCAAATTTCACCCCGCCAGCTCCGCCAAATATTAGCGCCTCTAAATTTTCAAAAATTACTTTTGCCGGCGCACTATTCTCGCTGGGATTGTTATTACTAATGCCCCACCCCGAAAAAATCTTCTCAATCGACCCCTCTCCAACACGCGCGCAGAACCCTCATATCGCCCTTGCCCTCTGCATCTCCCTCTCTCTCGGTCCCTCGTGCATCTCTCTCTCAACGCACACAGCGCCAGCTCTGTCTCGTCCAGCGCCAGCCCATCTCGCCTCCATCCCTCATCTCTCTCGATCCCTCTGTCTCCCATGCGCAGTTGATAATGGACAAGGATCTCTCGATCCCTCCATCTCTCCCACCTCTGTGTCTCGCCCGTCTCCCAAGTAGGTTCTGGTTTCATAACCAGAACGAAGGATAGAGGAGAAGAGAGTCTGATTTGCTCTCTAAAGGACTGTAGTCGCCGATCGTCGCTGCCGGAGAAGGACGGGGCTGCCCGCCGTCCACACCTCGCTGTTCGTCCCACCAGAGAAGAACGAGGGCCTGGACTGCTGTCGACCTGATCCTCGCCCCCTTCTGGAATCCGCAGAGTAAGTCTCTAGTCCAAGCCCTTTCCGATCTCATTTTCCCCTTTCCCCTCCTTCGATTTCATCGGATTTTGCTGTTGAGGCATCAAGACAGATTGGATCATCATGACAGATTGGACCATTCTTTCTTCTTAGGCATCAGAATATAATCTAGTTTTTGTACTATTTTTCGATTTGGTTGTCATTAAAAAACATGGTTGTATATGCAACAATTCCCTTTACCACCATTCCTCACAAGTTACTTGCATCAGTACTATATCTACAATCAAAAGTATAGATATAAATAATGGATGTGGTAATTAGAAAGAAAAGGAGAAAGATGGGTCCATTTATCAATTCCCATAGAAAATGTAAGAGATTCTTGCATGATTAAGAACAGGTGTCAGAGATTCTCTTCCAATTTTTTCTTTTTTAAAATCTGTTTTGTGCTTTTAAATCTGGGTAATTTTGTTTTACCTTCCAGACAAGTATACTGATATCGTATTGGGAACCTCTGTAGCCAGAGACAGGTGAAATGCTGGCCCCCATTGCTATTTCACTACTTATTTGAATGAAACCAGAACAGAGAAGATTGTAGCAGCCTGTGGCTTGATAGGCATCGCTCTGTTGTCATCCATGGAAAAAGGGGAAAAGAACAAGAAGAAAAACCAATGTCATGAGAAGAAACCAAAAAGACCAGGAAATAAGGGGACATAAAAAGAAGAAATCTAAATAAAATTCATAGTATATGTCACCCTATTCTTTTTAAAGAATGCAACAACCATATATGACAAGGTAACACAAAAAGTATAGAACCCCCAAACCAACCCCATGGCATTTATCCATATCTTGCATTCAATAAAGAGTAAGAGGCTTACTGTCCAATAAGTTAACAGCCTCGTATTGTTATCCTCGTATAGATCTGGGCTAACCTGTTATCCCCGTAAAGATTATGATTTATGTGAATTGTTTCTCATTGAATTTGTCTTCCAAGCTTTTTGATTGCTACACTGGAGATCTTTTAGATAAATAGTTGTTGTCTTCTTATTTGTTTTGATGTTCTCAATATTTTGTACCAAAAAATACAATAGGATTAGTATGTTTAATCTTTGAATCTTTTTCTCTCAGTTGTTTATTATCATGGTAATGGCTGCTGAAAGAGAGGAAAAAAAAAAGTAAAGAAAAAAGAACTTGAAAGGATCAAAGTAATTTCCTCTAGGAGGGGCATGAAATTAATATATGGAGGATCTGAGAGAGAATATGGTTCTTCCCAGCCAAGGGATTGCAGAGGTTTGGAAAAGAAAGAAGAATGCCATGGAGAAACATCATCCAAATTAATTCAAAACTTAATCATAGCATGTCCTGAGTATCCTTTTCAGATCACACTACTCAAACCATTTCATCACTTATCCTAGCCTAGTAATGATAGATCATGTATGGTTGGTTAGGGGATGTGTAGTTTTACTTCTTATCTTAAGTAACTTTGATTATGTCATATTTTCCTGGAGCATGGATACAAGGTGCTAGGTGTGAGGAGCTGTGGAAAACACAAGAAGCTGCCATGTCCATAAAAATCAATAATTTATAGGAAGTTATAAGTATATTTTGTTATACAGCTTTTAGTTTCTGAAGGTACTTTCGTGAATTAATAAAATACAATGAAAGAATTCTCTAAATGACATAGGCACATAGCTATTCATGTGAAGGCAGTAGGTTGTTGATACAGAAGGGCCAATAAAGTGATGGGCACAAAACTAGCATAAAACTAACTTCAAAGTGTTTACAAAATTAAATTGCCTTGCAATACCTGGCTTGGGAAAGAAAGTCTAGACCGAGTTACGATTGGAATGGCATTAGGAAAGAAAGTCTAGCTGTAGTTTATGGTGTTCAGGAACTGGCTATTTGGAGCTGGCAGGGTGTTTTCGGAATGGAAGGTGGATGACCCACTACACAGATGCTGAAAAGGTAGATAGCTTGAAGGTTGGGCAGCATGTCTGTTATGGGTGTATGCAAGGCATGGGAAATGGAGAAGGTGAGAGCATTCAAGGTGGGAGACAAGGTGAGGATCAGAGGAGGATTGGTGACACCTAGGTGGGGATGGGGTATGGAGACACCTGCAAGCAGGGGTGGATGGTAGGGGTGGATGGGAATGGGAAGCTAAGGATCAAATTTTGATGAAATCTGGTTGGATCTTGCTTTCTATGGAGTCGGATTTTGGTGGGGGTATTTCCTATGGGTTCTTCTCCTTCTATAAACACTGATTCTCTTCTTCTTCTTTCTCTTGCTATTGCAAATTCTCCTCCTTGTTTTTTCTTCCGAACTTCTTCTAGCAATCAGCAATGGCTATACCTACTGAAACCAATTTCCATGTTCTAGCTGTTGATGATAGCCTTATAGACAGGAAACTAATTGAATATGTATGTCTCTGTTTGTGTGGTGAATGTGTTTGTGTATATCTGAACAGTTATTTTTTCTTTTCTTTTCTTTTTGTTTGCTGAATATGTATGTCTCTATGTGTTAAGGTTTATAGCTCATTTAAATCAACAATGAATGTAGACATTTCAAAACAGCATCCATGTCGTTTGCAGGGACATAATTTATACCAATGGATGTGATGGTTAACCAAAATCATGCTTTGGTCTATAGTTTCTTTCACTAAATGTGAGTATGATTTCTAGTAAAAGTTGGCTCTACCTTAAAATTATGCATATGACATTCTTAATCATATGTTAATCTTGCTCTCTGTTTTTTTTTTGTGCAGATCGAATGAAAATTGAAGATTTTTTTTTTGTTGAAAGAGTCCATGCAGCTAAGATGCAGCCAACATGAAGGCCCATGCAGAGAAACATATTGCTATATGTTAAAATGGGATGCATGAAGTTTTTTTCAACAATGGTGCAGGTGTTGGAATGTTGCAACAATGAAATGATCAATTTGAATGTTGGCATAGAGTAGAATGTTAGCATGGGTTTCAATTTTGTAATGGTAATGGTAAAGTAACATCGAAAGGATGTTTGAATATTAATATAAAGTGCAATGAATTTTCTTGTTTCATTTCTTGATGGTTTTGGAATGGAAATGGAGGTTGGGTGTGTAGTAGATTTGGTCTTCGATAATGGAATTAACAATTTCAATTTATTCATGCGACACAAGTTGGAAGTTATAATGAATTGATATATATATAAGGAAAGAAAATTAAAAATCAAATAAATAAAAAAAATTATATTTAAAAAAAATTATTCCCGGCGAGAAAAAACGCTGGCAAAAAAATTGGAAAAAACAATTTCGTAAAAATGTAAATCTTTTCCCGGCGTAAAATAACGCCGGTAAAAGTTTTTCTAATGTTTATTTTTGAAAAAATAATCCTCTTTTCCCGGTGCAAAAAAACGTCGGCAAAAGTTTTTCTAACATTTATTTTTGAAAAAATAAACCTCTTTGGCGGCGAAATAAACCTCTTTTCCCGGCGAAAAAAAACGCCGGCAACGTATAGCTTTTTACCGACGCCACCATTTTTCGCCGGCAAATGGTTTTGCTGGCATAGTTTTCCTGGCGCATCACCGGCGCAAGAGAAATCGCCGGTAAAGGTTTTCACCGGCGTTTTATAGACCTTTGCCGGCACTAAAGTGCATATTGTTGTAGTGGTGTGTGATAACTTCAATCAAGTTAAAATGAAGGCTCAATTTATGTATGCTTAATGCATTTTAAAGTTTAAAGCACACAAAGATTTGATTGAAGTGAAATGCAAATCACATGTATAAAATACTAACTTGTTGATGATATGAAAATCAAAAGCTCACAAGTTGTATGAAATTAATTATGTCAAAACATGTGATGCATGTGCAATGTTGTTTTCAAAAACAAAAGTTTAACTAAGGTTCAAATGAATGAAAACAACAAAACGATTCAACCAAGTAAATGAAACATGTTATAAAAAGAAATCAAAGGATTTGACAAAACATGTTTTATAAAGTTTTAAAACAAACTTGGTTTGAAATCAAGGTGAAGAATCCAATCCAACTTAGATCAAATATTAAATGAAGAATGGATTCAACACATCATAGTTATCATGCTAAAAATTATTTACCAATAATTTAAACAAAGCATATAACATATGACAAATAAAAGTAAAGCTTACTTAGAGATTTAACTTCTTTAATCCAAGCTTTAGCTTTACTAATGACCACTTGGTCTTCCTTAGTTCATCCCCTTTATTTTGTCTCCAAACACCTCAAGGAAGACTAAAATGTTCAACTTTTATCCTTATCTTTTTCAAGGGAATGAACCTCATTTTATAGTCAAAATGTGACTTCAGACGTGTCCTCGGTCGACTCCCACTATAGCCCGGTCGACCTGGCCTTAACGGTCAAAAATCTGACAGTTTGAAAAAGTAGCCCAATGGCTCTTTTCCCGGTCGACCCACACTGTGCGCGGTCGACCGGGTCCATGGGCTCGGTCGACCGAGCACACAGCAGGTCGACCTGGGCCTAGGGACCAAAACCCCAAAAAAGCATATTTCAAAGATTTTTCTTGTGGGGACTTTTGGGCCATAGAATCAAGCATGGAAACATGTTTTAAATCATTCTAAGAGTTTTAAAAACATGAAACCTACAAAGCCAAAAAAGATTTGAAACTTTTAAAACATAGGCTTGCTTGATTCATAAAACTTCTTTTTCAAATTAAATGCATCCAAGATTAAAAACAAAACATGCATAAATCAATAGTTCTACAAGTCTAAAAAACAATGCATTTGTAAATTAAGATTTCAACATTTTCTAAATCATTGCATGTGTGAAAATTCAAATGATGATTAAAATGATAATGCATCCATTAAATTGCAATATACAAAATCCCTAACATAGTGGTTGGGCATTTTCCAACGGTGTTGTTGGCTCCTTTTTCTTTATTATTTTTTATTTTTTTGCATGTCTTTGCTTACTGCTATTTATGTGTTTTTGTTTTTTAGGAGACACTAGATTCTAGTATTATAAACCTAGGTTTTGTGTATGCTGCCGGGCTGTTCTATAGAGTAACTGCTCCATTAGTTCTCCTAACCGGTATTTTGGTGTTTAACAGTTTCTATTTTCTTAATTTCTTTTGTTGTTGCTTTTTACATCTTTATGTTCATTCACATCTTTAAATTTTTCTGACATGATTCTTTTAGAAAGCGTTTGTTATTTTGGTTTAGATGCTTTATGTATTATTGCTAAAGTCCATCTTATATTGGTGGAACATTATATTTTAGGCATCTTTTTTAAATTAAAAGTCTTTAGTGTGTTTTTTTTTTCTTGGCTTTATTTCAGGCTTTTATTATACTTCCATTCCAATTTCTATCCCTATTTCCAATTTTATTGATTTGTGAGCACGATTTCTTTTGTTTCTTTTCTTATTTCAGATGCCTAACAGAGCGAAAGATACATAATGAAATATCTTTTGTTATATCAGCGGGAAGTAGTGTTGCTATTGTTGGTACAAGTGGCAGCGGTAAGGCTTCAATGACTTAATGTATATTCTAGCTAAATATTATATAAAGAAACTACCTTGAACTGTTTGATTCTTTCTTTTTTTCTTTTGTTTCCTTTATAACATACTCGACGGATGAGTGAATGACAAACTAAATGTTGGAGGGAACTCTACAATAGGTGTCTCCTCATGCCATGTGTCTACAGAGGATATTCTTCTTCATTTGTTAGCTTTAAAACATTCTAAAATAAAAGACATAGTTCACATTATTTTTAAAATGATTGATACATAGTAGAACACGTTGGTGAAATAATGTTTTCATTTGGATAAAACTTTTGTGATCCTACCTAGTTTTATTTTCCTTGAAAATTTCTGATCCAAGCACTTTTTTACTTCCATGTCTCATTTAACGATTACCTATGCATGCTCCCAAATGTTTGCCCGACGCCTGGTGGTTTTGATTAGGCTTCATTTTGATGTTCTCCTACACTGATATTGACATTCTAGTATCGAATGTGCTCCTATTGTACTTCATGCCTTTGAATATCCGAGATCCCGTTGATTTATGGAATACTCTTTGTTCTTTGACTGTTTTGCTTGTAACATGCCTTTTCTTTTATGCTCTATTAAGTTAATTTTTTCAATGGCAGTTCAAGGGCCTTGTGTGAACATTATTTTGTGACAGATCATTGTTTCTCATCGTGGAGCATTGTTTTCATTTTTCAATTTATTATTTATATTTTCTTTATTTTTTATTATGCAAAAACTAGAAACTGACTAAAGACATAAGGTATTATAACATATGTAATGGGGTTGAATGACCAACCAACCCTTCATTTCCCAATTACTTAGAGGACCTAACCTGAAATCTCTCTAGTATTAATCTTCTTTTTAGACCAAATCGATAGTACTTTTGTAATTGTCCTTTTGATGTTGAACTTTTACGCCCTTTGATGTACATTATCTCTCTACTTAATGCAAATATCACCATCTGAGAAAAAAAAATCGCAATTGAAGTTGAATTATTTTTATTTAATTAGATAATTGCACAGTTTGGACAGCTATGGGCATGGCAAATAGCCAGCAAAGCTTTGTAACAATGGGCATACAACTAAATTTTTTTTGGGATCCGGGTGGATTCCAAGCTGTGTTGCCAGTAGGGCAACTTCTTTTTCTTTTTGTTTGTTTTTGTAAGCTTTGTCCAACCATTGACGAGATTCAAAAAAGCTTCACAATCTTCGGTGTCTTCACTTTACCCTTATGTACTTTTATTCATGTTTTCATATTCTTTTGCATTGCATGCATAACATGAGGATGATGTTCATCATAGGTTGGGGGGTGTGGACACGCACACTTGTCTATTTTTAGACAATTTTCACACACCTTTTACTTTATTTTCTATATGTAGGAAGTTTTTCAAATTTCATTTCAGAATATTTGCTGTTTATCTTTGGCTTTCTAGATTTTTTTGAAGAGAAATTTTTTGAGAGAATTTCAATAAACGGAAGATAGCTTGAATTTTAGAATTCTCAAAATTTAGACAATAGAGAGTTTTTGTTTGCGGAAATCTTTTTGAAAAAGTGATAAATTTTGATCCTTTCACATTACACTGTTCGCATACATTTTCAAAACCTTTAAATGTGAAATTATGATTTCCATTCTTTTTACGACTTGATTGAATATATGAAGGAAAACCATTCTTTTTACGACTTGATTGAATATATGAAGGAAAACCAAACCTTTGTTTTATAGGTTTCCTAGTTCATCTGGGTGGATTTTTCCACAAATTAGTGAATTAAGTTGAGTACGGAAAAAGGGCTGCCTATTGTTGGGGACCGTTGAAAAGGGAAAAAAATCAAGAGAAAAGAAAAAAAAGAAGAAAGAGAAGCTTTTCGCTGAAATTTCACGGCTTTTTGAAAAACAATAGTGAGAAAGCCATCATAGTTGCCTTAATTCGGGTACACCCTTAATTCGGGTACATGAAAAGGGCTGCCTATTATTGGGAACCGTTGCAAAGGAAAATAAATCACGGCCTTTTGAAAAATAATAGTGCGAAAGCCATCATGGTTGCCTTAATTTGGGTACACCCTTAATTCGGGTACATGAAAAGGGCTGTCTATTGTTGGGGACTGTTGAAAAGGAAAAAAAAATCGAGAGAAAAAAAAAGAAGAAGAAAGAAGCTTTTCGTTGAAATTTCACGG
The DNA here is from genome assembly GCA_003546025.1 of Camphora micrantha. Lineage (NCBI taxonomy): Eukaryota > Viridiplantae > Streptophyta > Magnoliopsida > Laurales > Lauraceae > Camphora > Camphora micrantha. The sequence goes on from QPKB01000011.1 coordinate 18,561,662, forward strand.
CCTTTTGAAAAACAATAGTGCGAAAGCCGTTATGGTTGCCTTAATTCAGGTACATGAAAAGGGCTGTCTATTGTTGGGGACCGTTGAAAAGGAAAAAAAATCAAGAGAAAAGAAAAAAGAAGAAAGAGAGAAGCTTTTCGCTGAAATTTCACGGCCTTCCAACATTGAATGCTCAAATGCATGAATTTTACAAAATTCAATGAAATCAATGCAAGTTATCCTAAATAAGTACATAAATCAACATGAAATAATGACAATATGATGCAATTTCATGGACTCATCTCACACCCTCCAACCAACATTGTACTAGTCCCTAGCAAAAGATGTGAAAACGTGAAGTTAACTAACCTATTAACTTCACGTTTTCACATCTTTTGCTAGGGACTAGTACAATGTTGGTTGGAGGGTGTGAGATGAGTCCATGAAATTGCATCATATTGTCATTATTTCATGTTGATTTATGTACTTATTTAGGATAACTTGCATTGATTTCATTGAATTTTGTAAAATTCATGCATTTGAGCATTCAATGTTGGAATTCAAGGCATAATTGGTCAAAATTCATTAAATTGCATGATTTTCATGAAATTATTATTTTACATAAAATTTCTTGGTAATCTTAAATTATTAGTATATATTTGATTTTCTTATTTCTTGAATTTTAGATGATTAGGTGTTTCCATAAGTAATTTATAATGCTGATTTGACTTGCTGTTTAATTATGATATTTTTTTTTTAGAGATATTTTACTTTCTTGGGTTCTAACTAACTTTGTTTTGGTGAGAACCTTATCTCATAGCAAAGATGGATTCACTAGAGAGCACATGGAAAGAATTATTGGCATGACTTTGTATTTAGCACAAATAACAAACGTCAATGTATTATTTCTAGAGGACTCTTGTTTGTTTGCTTCAATCCACGTGTATGTTGGCAATCTATGTTGGAATGTCGTTGAGCATTTATCAATGATTATTGAATTGGTATAGTTGGCCTAAGTTGTGTATTATGTGTTTTTAAGTACGAGGCTGAGGATCCTGAAACTTATTGGATTATTGAGCGTGGGGCATAGAGTATGGAGTTCAACACGCATCTTCAATCCTCATTCTCAGGCTGTCAGTATTTATCATAGCCAGTTCAAGCCGTCAAACAAATTTACACATGGAATCTTATGTTGAATTAAAGGTAAGTGTTTAGCTACATCTTTCATATGACTTTAGATTCATGACTGTATCATAGAAAATTATATTAATGTCATCCTTGTACTTATACCTATGGATGATAACTTTATAGTATCATACCTTTTAGAGATTTATATTATTCACTCACTGCTATGATGTGAGAAATCGGCATCGACCCATTTAGAGATTTATATTATTCACTCACTGCTATGATGTGAGAAATCGGTATCGACCCATTGGAAAAATGAATGTTTATTCTACTTTTGGTGTTAGGATTTATTCTACTAAGGGGGGAAGGTTGTTTCCTTTATAAGAGTATATTATTTATTGGTCTGCTCTTCATATGAAGCTTTAATCCAGTTTATTGTGTTTTATTGGTCTACTCTTCATATGAAGCTTTAATCCAGTTTATTGTGTTTCCTTCATAAGGGTAGATTATTTAATGATCCCATTTGTATGGAGTAGAAAAATGGATCAAGATCTTGGCTGAAGTTCTATTTGTGGTCCTTCTCATATGGATTTGATGGCCACTCAAAGTACATACTGGATGGTTTTAAGTTTTATGTCCTTCTCATATGGATTTGATGGCCACTCAAAGTACATATTGGATGGTTTTAAGTTTTATGATCACTTGCTTTAGATTTATGTTATATGTAATTTAATTCTGGTTTATGAAAACCATATAATGATCCCATTTGCGTTCTTGTAATGGATTTTTCTTTTCCGTTTCAAGGATTATCTCTTGATGTGTTTTTAAGTTTTTCCTCTTTTTTCAATTTAAATATTGGGAGACACTATTGTTCAAGTTGCGTAGAGATCTGTTTATGGGGCTCAAATCATTCAAAATTTTCCTTCGGTTTTGATCTAAAGGAGGAGAATTTAGGGCGATGAACGGGTAAAGGTGGCCGATTTTTCAGACTGTAGCAGAAGATAAATGGGGTGTAAGAGTTTTTTGAGCTGCTTTTAGATGGGTTTTGCTTTGTTTGGGGATTTTTTTTAATTGGGATGTGAGATTATTATTTTTGTTTTTGAACAGGGAAATGGTGGAGTTTTGGTTTCTCCAATGCCAGAATTGGTTGGGCCTCAATTATACAGCTACTGCAATTGCCGTAACCATGGTGCACTCCATGATGAAGTAATTTGGAAAGCTTTTCTGGTGAAAATCATGCCTTTTAGTTTTTCAGATCAACATCTTGCTTTGTTTTTCAAATTCTGATTTAAATTTCATTTCAAACTACATCTCTTGGTGGAAATAATGGTTTTTCCCATTTTTATGAAGTTGAATCCCTCCTTATGGATTTTATTAAATTTTTATGGTCATATTTTTTGTATGTGTACTTATTCCTTTGTCTTGGGCCCTACACATGTGGCCATGAGGTCTATGCTGCAGCACCTTTTCTTCCCCTTGTGTTAGCTGGGTCATGAGAGCATTAGCTCTATTATTCATGCTAATTTCTTCTGGTCGGATGGTATTCCATCGTTGTTGATTTGTACCAAGAATGTGACTGTGAACCTTGAGCCTCCTGTATTTAGGAGTTTTGAGTTCTCCAGTCATTTATGCATAGGAGATTATTCCTGTGGAATCAATCAGGCATCTGGGACCAGATTGTTATTCAAGGCTCTGTAGTCAATGAGCATCCTAGCCTTTCCTATCTTTTGTTCTGCATGTTTGTATACAAAGAATGCAGGGCTGTTATGGGGACTATTCGAAGGCCTAAGTTGCAGGGCTGCATGTTTCCTTCATATCCATATTCTCACAATTGCAGTGATTTTTTGGTTTTGGTTTAGGGTTATGTCTGTGTTTTCCTCTGTATTGTCACCACATTTCGCAGGGTGCTCTTCTGATTTTGGTTTCTTAGAATAAAGGGGTAAGACCATAGTTTTGGTTCCTTTGATGTCTGAGATAAGTTAGTTTTCTATTTCTATCTATTTCTAAGAATTGAATCTTGTGTAAGGTGTCTGAGGTTTGGATTAATATTGATCTTGTTTTTCTACCATATTCCTAGTAGTTCTTACTTGGACTTCCTCTTTGGATATGCTCTAGTAATCCTTCTTGCGGGAAATGAGTGAACATGACCCTGCTTTGGTATTCTACTACAAGAATTCCTTCTGTGATTAGGTACCTTTCGTAACCTTTAGTGTTTATCAATAGTTTGATATGTTTGGTTGCTCTAAGAGGTGTAACAAACCCTGGGATAACACTAAAATAGGCAACATCTTAATGTATTTCGAGTTGTCCTATTCCAACAATACTTTTCTTGAAGTCAAAGATTCTTTCGTCTACAAGAATGAAACAAATTTTTATGTCGAAATCTGGGCTATGCAGTCCTTGTATCCTGCATTGGAATAAACCATGAGACATGAATTTATATCCCTTTTTCTCTCTTGAGTTTATCCAAGCTTCATTAAAGACGTCAAATTTTTTACAGAAGTTGTTGACTGTGACGAGGTTATTCCATTTTGTTATTTCATAGGTTTTGCCTCTGGGGTTTTCTCCTTCTTTAAAGGTATCTTTATATCTTACTGAGGGTAAGGTCTGGTTTTCGATGGCCTTTCCAATGATTTGCCATTCTCCTTCTCCAAACAATATTCATTATGGACATTATAACTTATTTAAGTCTGCGCCAGTAGCTTTTTCAATGGCTACTATTCTCTGAGTAAGTTCTTGGATCCCTAAGAGAACTTGCTTGATGTCTTCAAAGAGTTGTTTTTATTGAAGTACAGGCTATTCACAAAATATGTTGTTTGTCAGCCAGAATCGGCCTTGAATCCCATTAGATTTGTTCTTATGTCATGTGTCTCCTATTTGGTGAGGTTTTGAATGTTTTTCGATGGACTACTAGGCAGAATGATAAAAAAAAATTTACTATTATTGATCTCTTTAAGTCGATGTATTGGTTGTTTGTTTCACATTTAATCCCACCTAAAACATCTAGCTCCATGAATTTCGGGTTTCGGTCCAACTCTCCTTGTAGAATGTAGCATAATAAACTTACAAATTCTAGTTCATGAAAACCATATAATGATTAAAGCTATTTACAAAATGTTGAAATGGGTGTGGTCCATTTCTCTTCTTAAAATAGTCCAGTTGATGAAAATCTTGAAATAGGGGGCTCTGCTTTTGGCAACCTAAACATCTCTTACATGCAAAACTTCACATCTCTCTAGCTGATACTTTTCCTAACTCAGCTAATCAAGCCTTCATTTCCACTGATGGAGTCATCAACGCAAGGGCAAGGGTCTTGGGTGATGGCACCTGCCTAAATGTTGGCTTCTATACAAGGGCTAGCCCTATGTATGCCACCTACCACTTCTATATTAAATGAATCATTTTAGATCTGTCAATATCACAGATAATGCATGTTCTTATCTAGCAATCGATTGATCCAGTATGAAGCTCTTCAACTTCAGACTTACGTTGATTTACTTGGCTTTAATGAATCTTGAGCCAATCCGCCCTTTTCGAGTTGAGCCAATAGTCCTTACAACAAAACTTCCCTGTTCAAGTAGTTCCAAATAAGCCCATATTCCTAGGTGGATATTAGAGTTCAGTTTGCTTTCCGGACTACTAGATTTTTGCTTCCAACTCTTGCATATGGGAACTTAGGAACCAATTTATATTTGTCTGCCGAATGTCATAACCCAATTCATCATGAAACAATAGTTCCTAGGCATCATTTAGTTTTCATGGAAATACCATCATTTCTTTCTACCTGTATCCGATTTGGTTAAATTTTTAGTAACTTTAATCATTAACATTGTTAAAAAAAAATTATTTCTATATTCTTAACGGATCATTGTGATTGAAACCAAGTTGAGAAAGTGACTAACAAAATTCAGGCCCCATTGCCTACTTTGAATTGAATTCCCAAGAACTCATAGTAAATGGGGTTTTATAAAGATATTAAAATGATGAAGGCATTGTTTAGTTTGGACAAAGGTGATAACATGATGTCTCTATAACACCAAATTTAAGAATTAATCTTTGATAGCTTCTCTAACTTTTTAATGACAGGCTAGAAAGTTAAGTCCTTGTTCCCAAAGAGGGTAATAGCGTGTAAGAACACAAAGGAAATATGTGATCAAAATCTGTGAGAAGAGTTTTTGTAGAGATCGAGTTTTCAACTTCTCGATTTGAGCGCAACCAAGATCTAAAGGTATAGATTTTAGTAGATCTAGTTGTGCTTGTTTGTTTCTTGATCTATCTTCTTGACGGATTATTTGATCTTAATACATGAGATTAGGGTTTTAGATCTCGGGGTTGGTTTTTGGCCTTATCGGTATTTGATCCATGCATCAAATGGGTCAAAAGTTTATGAATACCTATCCATGAGGCCCACCTACTTCCAACAATTGGTATCAAGGCGATCCCTATATTCTCATCGGGTTAGATTGGTCTTCTAAATCTAATCTCTACATGATATGTGGAGTGGATGGTTTTAGGGTTGTGTAAGGATCAATTTTTTATTTCAACTCCTCGATTTGAGGGCAACCAAGCTCTAAAGGTATAGATCTATTATCTATTTGTTTTAGTAGATCTAGTTGTGCTTGTTTGTTTCTTGATCTATCTTCTTGATGGATGATTTGATCTTAATGCATGAGATTAGGGTATTAGATCTCGGGGTTGATTTTTGGCCTTATCGGTATTTGATCCATGCATCAAATGGGTCAAAGGTTTATGAACACCTATCCAAGAGGCCCACCTACTTCCAACAATTGGTATCAGGGCGATCCCTATATTCTCATCTGGTTAGAATGGTCTTCTAAATCTAATCTCTACATGATATGTGGAGTGGATGGTTTTAGGGTTGTGTAAGGATCAATTTTTTATTATTTTACTCATGTATTATGTTTTCTTTATGCGTGAGAAGAAACTAGTTGGGCAAAAATTAGTGTTTGTCGGGCGCTCGAGCGGATTCATCCACGCTCGAGTGGGCCCAGTTTCTTCGAGTAGGGCGCTCGAGCTCGAGCGGACCTGGTCTCTGTGAAGTGCCCACTCGAGCGGGTTCATCTCCGCTCGAGCGCACATGGCGTAATTTGTTTTGACAGTCCTGATTTTCATCATGAGATGATGAATGACACCTTCTTAGCCCTAATTCCAATTGTGTATGTGATACTAACCTTGTAGGTGGTTGTCCTCTCCATGTGGCCCAACAAGTTTCTATTTTTGTCATTATTATTGGTTATTTTGGGCAACTTGTAAATGGTATCATGGTTTCCTTGGTTTTCCCGCGAAAGGGCAAGGCATGATGGTTTCCCTAAGCCCCTCCTATTTCCATTAATAGATTGCCATGTAAATCTCAATTTTTGAGATATTGGGAATTTATGTATTTTTCAGTTTTTATTATTTGTAAATTCCAGCAGCTTTCAAGACAAGATAGATGGTGATGATTGACTCTTGACCAATGAGTTTGGAGTTACTCAGAGTGTGAGGAACCCCAAAGAGTTTGGAAAACCAGAAAGTCCAAGACATCTTTCCAAATTGGGCCACGTGGAGGAGGGTACTTACTAAATTAGAATTTATAATTTTGCATGGATACTTGTTTTAGTTAGACTTTTTCTATTTGCGTGGTTGCTTGCTTTATCTTGTTTTTTTCTAAAATCTGATCCAAACACAACGGTTATAGTAATTGGTCAAATCAATTTAATATTTTGGAAAGGGTTTTAAACAAGGAATTAGTAATGGTGGACCCATGAGATGGACCCGCTAGAAATACAATTTGGTGACAACATTTTCCCAGAGCCTTCTAGAACCCCTTACGAACTGCCTAAATCCCATGTAATGAGTGTGTAACCCTAAAATCACCTGAAACCCATATTAAAGAGAAAAGTATCTCAGAATACCCTAAAATGCATATATCAGTATATAATTGCACGAAACGTATTTCCAAGAAAAAGACTAGACTAGAATACCCCGAAATGCCTTAAAATCACACAGCACGTGTTTTTATACAAATATAGGCTATTAATAACACGAAATATGTTTGTCGGTTAGAAACGGGACAGGATCACATGAGATTAGTTATTAAATCCTAATTTGCCTGAAACACGATTTAAAGTAAAAAGATGTCACCGAATTTTCTAGGGCGAGTCTTTCAGTCGTGAATTTCGTGAAACGAGGTTTACAATATACAATTTCCCAGAGCCGCCTGTAATTCCCAACGAACTATACGAAGCATGAGTTTTCAGTCCTAATTAGTCCTGGATCCCCTGCAATGTGTTCCCAACACCAGGAACACATGAAATCCATTTTAAAGCAAAAATGTATCTCGCATTAGTAACAAAATGCATATTTAAGCCAAAAATCGTATGAAACACATTTCAAAACAAAAGACTAGGCTATAATACTATAAAATGCCATAGAATCACCCGTCAAGCGCTTTTATCGTATTATAGGTTATAGATTGCATGAAATAAGGCTTTAACTCCGAAACGGCCTAGATTCCCGCGAGATTGTTCTTAAGCCCTAATTTGCTTGAAACCTGTTTCGAAGGAAAAATATATCCCAAAATTCTTTAGAGTGCAACCCTAAATCCCATTTAAAGCATTCCAAACTGTACGATCGTCTAAAACCAATTTTAAGAAAGAATAGTATCTCATGATATCTAAAACTCATATTTGAGGACACAATCTCGCATGAAACACATTTTAAAGTAAAATACGAGACGAAAATACCCTAAAATGTACTAGAATCATCCAGCATGCGGTTTTACCTAGTTACACGCTCGCTATTGATCCCACGAAACAAGTTGTTGGTCAGAAACGGGCTTGAATCCCACAAGATTAGTTATGTAGTTTTAATTTTCCTTAAACATGTTTTACAGGAAGAAGGTATCATAAAATTTTCTAGCGCGCGTCTTTCGACCGTGAATTGCGTGAAACGTGGTTTACCCCTAACATTTTCGCAAAGATGGCTAGGAAATAACCTTCGAACTACCCGAAGCACGTATTTCAGTCTTAAACAACCTCGATCCCTTGTAATTCGTTCCTAACCCTAGAATCACACGAAACCCATTTGAAAGAAAAATGTAATTCAGAGTATCCTAAAATGCATATTTTAGCCAAGAATTGTAAAAAAAATGGAATTCAAAGTAAAAGACTAAACCATAATGCCCTAGAATCATCCAGCAATCGTTTTCATCGAAAAATACTCTATTGATTGCACCAAATTCAGTTTGCATTCAGAAACTGCTCAGAATCCCAAGGGATTACTTCTTAAGCCCCAATTTGCGTAAAACTCGTTTTAAAAGAAAAAGATATCCCATAATTTTCTAGAGCGCGTCTTTTAACCACGAATTGCATAAAACGCGGCTTGGAGTAAACATTTTCCTAGAGCCGCATAAAACGCGATTTCATATTACAATAGCCCTCGAACTACCCGAAGAACGCGTTTCGGACTTGAACAACCTTCAATCCCGTGTAAAGTGTTTCTAACCCTAAGCTTGCTTAAAACCCATTTTAAAGAGAAATGTATCTTTGAATATACTAAAATCTATGTTTCAGTTAGAAACGAATCGTGAAATTCGATTTAGAGCCAACATTTTTCCAAAGTTGTCTAGAATCGCTTATTAATGGCCCAAAGCACGGGTTTCAGTCTTAAATAACACTTAATATCATGTAATGCTTTTCATACCCTAGTATCGCCTGTAAAACCCATTTTAAATTGGAAAGTATCTCGGATTATCTTAAAATGCGTATTTAAACATAGAATCGTACGAATGCATTTCAATGCAAATGACTAGTTCAGAATACCTTAAAATTCCATAGAATCATTCAGTATGCGTTTTTATCGAAATACAGGCTATTGAATAGAATACGTTGTAGGTCAGCCAGAAACGACCTTGAATACCATTAGATTAGTTTTTATGCCCTAATTTGCTTGAAATACATTTTTAAATGAAACGATAATAGTGAATTTTCTAGAGCACGTCTTTCAACCGTGAACTACGTGAAACGTTGTTTACACCCATTATTTTCCCAAACCCGCCTAGTATCCCCTACGAAGAGTCCGAAGCACGACTTTCGGTCTTATACAATCCTTAATCCCCTACAATGCGTTCCTAACCTTAAAATTGCGTGAGATACATTTTAAAGCGACATGTATCACAGGATATCGTAGAACTCATATTTTAGCCCATAATCGTATGAAACAGATTTCATAGTAAGATTTTAGACCACTAAAACCTTAAATGCCCTAGAATCATCCAGCACACTTTTTCATCCAATAATGGCTTTTGATTTTCACGAAATACGATTTTCACTCCGAAATGGCTCAGAACCCCACGAGATTAGTTATTAAGTCCAGATTTGCACGAAATCCATTTTAAAGTAAAAAGATATACAAGAAATTTCTAGAGTGCATCTTTCAACCATGAATCTCATGAAATGTAGTTTGGAGACAATATTTTTCCAAGAGCTGAATCGAACTCGATTTTATGCTAAAATAACCATCGAACTGTGCAAAGCACGCGTTTGAAATCTTAAACAACCCTAAATCCCATTTAAAGCGTTTCAAACCCTACAATCGCCTTAAACCAAATTTAAAATGAAAAAGTGTCTCAAGATATCTAAACTACATGTTTCAACATATAATTGCATGAAACGCATTTCATAGCAAAAGACTAGACCAGAATACCCTAAATTGTCCTGGGATCATCTAGCACGCGGTTTTCTCTTGTTACAGGCTATTGATCGCACGAAATATTTTGTTTGTCCGTTAGAAACGGGGTTGAATCCCACGAGATTAGTTATTAACTCTTAATTTTCCTTAAACAAGTTTTATAGTAAATAGATATCACGGAATTTTCTAGAGCGCGTTTTTTAACTGTGAATTGCATGAAAGAGCTTTACCCCTAATATCTTCGTAGAGATGGATAGGAAATCCCCTAATATTTTCTTGCATCGCATTTAAACCAAAAACAATAAAGAATGAAGAAGGATCGGACCATCTAAATCTCGAAAGCTCTCAACCTCAAACAAATTTCATCCAAAAGTCAAGCATACCTTCTCTCTCTAACAACTTAGATGACCAGCTGGTTGTGCTGGGATAGTTTTAGCGGAAATATCAGTTAAGCAAACATGGCGATAAAAATAATAATAATAAAATAAAATAAAAAACAAAAGAATATAATACTTATAAGATATATTTCTCTAAACTAGAACACGAAATTCGATATTGAACATCCACCAATTCAACCATCCACAAAAATAAAAAGCAACAAACAATTATGTTCATTCAAATCATCCATAAAAGAAATAAAACAACATTGACACAATTTTTGTAGGCCATCCAACAAAAAGTTAAACAACCATTAATCATGTTCATAAACCATGTTTATAAACCATCCTCTAAAATATAAAGTATGTCGAAATCTCTAAAAGTAAATTGTATCAACATTCAAATGCCATCCATAGAATTAAAATACCAATGTTAGAATCTCAAAACTAGGCAACGAAACTACTGTCCGCGTTTTCTTTCAACCACATCATGCGTATTCTATCATCATCCTCAGACAGCCATATCTCGATCTTAGTTTCATTGGACCACAAAGCCCTGCCCCGTAGCAGAAAGAAGTGCTGGGCGAGTGTTTAATAGGTAGGGTTCGTAATTTTTTGGTCTGTTTCTAGTTTTTCTTGATGGGATGTGTTTTTTTTAGTGGAATGGAACTTAGATTTTTAGTGGACGTTGCTGGGTATATTTGTGTTTCTTGGTTTATGATGTTCATGGGTTTTTGCTGAAATTATATTTGAGATTCTTTTTTCTAGGGTTTGTTCTTGATCTCTTAATGTAGGACTGTATTAGGCGAATTTGTGTTAGATCGTTTCTTGGAAGTGTTGTAAAGTCTTTGATCTTTGATTCTGTTTCTAAATTTTCTCTACTGGTTATGTTGTTGGAGTGGAATATAGGGTTCTGGTGGATGTTGGTGGGCAATTCTTTTGTGTTTCTTGATTAATCGATGATGGGGGAGATTGGGGTTGACTTAGGGGTTTTTTTTTTTAATGTATATCATTTCAAACCATTTCAAAATAAACTTTAGGTTAATCACTTGAGTCACATAAGCATCACAAAAAACAATAGTATCATCAGCAAACTGTAAATGTGTTACCTCTTGATCAACGTTCTCAACGGCAAATCCCTTGAGTAGGCCCTGATGTTTAGCTTTCTCCATTAAAGCATTAAAAGCTTCCGCCACAATTACAAAAAGCATAGCAGATAAGGGGTCCCCTTGTCGCAAACCTCTAGAACTTTTAAAATAGCCTTTTGGAAACCCATTCGTCAAAATAGAGAAATGAGCAGACGAAAGACAACCATAGATCCACCGACACCATCTTTTACTGAAACCATTCTATCCAACTCGTACCGAAGAAACCCTCGGTCCACCATATTATACGCCTTTTCAAAATCCAGCTTGCAAACTAACCCAATACGACGTTGCCGATTCCTTGAATCAATGCACTCATGGGCTATTAGAACACTGTCAAGAATTTGGTGACCTTCAACAAAAGCACCTTGAAACTCTGAAATAATCTCAGGAAGCACCTCCATTAACCGATTAGTGAGAACTTTAGCAAGAATTTTGTAAGTACTTACAATCAAACTAATTGGCCTATAATCTTTAATAGAAACAACTCCATCCTTCTTTGGAATTAATGAAATAAATGTGGCACCCAATTCACATGTTAACACTCCATTTGCATGAAATTCTTCAAAAAAAAGAAAAGAAAAAGGGAAGCAGGTCATCTTCAAAAGGCTTCCAAAAATGAAGAAAGAAAGCAATTGGAAATCCGTCTGGACCTAGAGCATGGTCATTGCCAAGACCAAAATCTGCTTCTCTAATCTCCTCTTTTTTAAAATGACCTTGGAGAATAGAAACTTCAGAACGTGAGAGCTGCCTTAAAGAAACCCCATCCATTTGGGGCCTTGAGCGATTATCACTAGAGTATAGCTTTTTGAAAAAAATGTATAATTTTTTTAAAAGTACAATTTCTCTCTCTATATATCTTCTCTTTTCTCCCATATCCTTCCTCTAGCAGATAAAACATTTATCCAATTCACTTGTCAACGAGCACTAGCAATGGCATGGAAAAATATATCTGGGGTAGATAAGTCATTTTGCAACTTCCCAAATATATCTTTAACAGCAGGGCATACCGATGGACCATGTTTTCTCCTAGGCTAAGACATTTTGGTTGAACTTGATTTGGGATGGATGTAATATACGCATAAAACAAGTTTAGAAGCACATAATTTTTGAAAAAAAAAAAAAAAAAAAAAAACCAGAAGCATTAGAACTATACAAAAAGTTAAAAAAAAAAAAAAAAAAAAAAAAAAAAAAAAAAAAAAAAACATTAGACCTATAGAAAAAGCATACAAGCATTAATAAATTTGATGTTAAAAGATAAATTTAGTTTTTCCCATGACCTATCAATAAATGTCACATACTTTAAAAGAAAAAAAAAAGTCAACATCTTTCCATTCCAAGTGGTAAACTCAATTGTTGGACGCCGTAATTTTTCAGAAAATGGAATGCCGTCCATACACAGTTTTAAATACTTGATCATGTACTCAGTAGTAACAAATGTTTTAGTTTTGAGCTACTTATCAAATGAAGCTTTGAATAACTTTGCTATTTGATTTTTATTGAGCTTGGTTCAGACTGGATGTCTTTGACATAAATTTACTTAATACATTCTGATGTTGGTTTCACTTAAATTTACTAAATATATCTTTTACTAAAATCTGATAGTAACAAGTGTAGGAATGTGTTCCCATCTCTTGTTCTGTCTTATTTTTTAATGAAAGTAACCATTCAATAAAGAAAAAAAAAAACCAAGTGTAGGAATGCCAGCTTAAGTACCAAATTCAAAGAACTTTGATACTTGGATTGGAAAGGGTGATGTACATTTGGAGCACACTTGTATTTGTTTTCCTCTTCCCCTGTTAGCGTGTTAAGTGAGGGCACTTCATGTAATACGAATGGACTATTGATTGTACACTTCAGCAACAAGTGTATTTTATTTTCGTCTTCTCTGGTTTTTTTTTTTTTTTTTTTGCTCTAAAATTCTCTCTGATAGGAATAGAACTAATGAAGAACATGCATTTCACAACTTTGGGGTTAGGAACAGAACTTGGGATCATCATAGCATGTATAGGTGGAAAACGTCCATGGCTGGGATCATGATACCTTCTTTTTAACCGGTAGCTTAATTAGAACATGTGGCCTAGTGGTTGGGCATTTTCCAACGGTGTTGTTGGCTCCTTTTTTTTATTTTTTTTATTTTTTTGCATGTCTTTGCTTACTGCTATTTATGTGTTTTTGTTTTTTAGGAGACACTAGATTCTAGTATTATAAGCCTAGGTTTTGTGTATGCTGCCGGGCTGTTCTATAGAGTAACTGCTCCATTAGTTCTCCTAACCGGTATTTTGGTGTTTAACAGTTTCTATTTTCTTAATTTCTTTTGTTGTTATTTTTGACATCTTTATGTTCATTCACATCTTTAAATTTTTCTAACATGATTCTTTTAGAAAGCGTTTGTTATTTTGGTTTAGATGCTTTATGTATTATTGCTAAAGTTCATCTTATATTGGTGGAACATTATATTTTGGGCATCTTTTTTAAATTAAAAGTCTTTAGTGTGTTTTTTTTTTCTTGGCTTTATTTCAGGCTTTTATTATACTTCCATTCCAATTTCTATCCCTATTTCGAGTTTTATTGATTTGTGAGCACAATTTCTTTTGTTTCTTTTCTTATTTCAGATGCCTAACAGAGCGAAAGATACATAATGAAATATCTTTTTTTATATCAGCGGGAAGTAGTGTTGCTATTGTTGGTACAAGTGGCAGCGGTAAGACTTCAATGACTTAATGTATATTCTAGCTAAATATTATATAAAGAAACTACCTTGAACTGTTTGATTTTTTCTTTTTTTCTTTTGTTTCCTTTGTAACATACTCGACGGATGAGTGAATGACAAACTAAATGTTGGAGGGAACTCTACAATAGGTGTCTCCTCATGCCATGTGTCTACAGAGGATATTCTTCTTCATTTGTTAGCTTTAAAACATTCTAAAATAAAAGACATAGTTCACATTGATTTTAAAATGATTGATACATAGTAAAACACGTTGGTGAAATAATGTTTTCATTTGGATAAAACTTTTGTGATCCTACCTAGTTTTATTTTCCTTGAAAATTTCTGATCCAAGCACTTTTTTACTGCCATGTCTCATTTAACGATTGCCTATGCATGCTCCCAAATATCTGCCCGACGCCTGGTGGTTTATTGTTTGATTGGGCTTCATTTTGATGTTCTCCCACACTGGTATTGACATTCTAGTATCGAATGTGCTCCTATTATACTTCATGCCTTTGAATATCCAAGATCCCATTGATTTATGGAATACTCTTCGTTCTTTGACTGTTTTGCTTGTAGCATGCCTTTTCTTTTATGGTCTATTAAGTTAATATCTTCAATAGCAGCTCTATAAGGTTATTTGGAATTATGCTTACTATAGGGCCTTGTGTGAACATTATTTTGTGACGGATCATTGTTTCTCATCGTGGAGCATTGTTTTCATTTTTCAAGTTATTATTTATATTTTCTTTGTTTTTTATTATGCAAAAACTAGAAACTGACTAAAGACATAAGGTACCATAACATATGTAATGGGGTTGAGTGACTAACCAGCCCTTCATTTCCCGGTTACTTGGAGGACCTAACATGAAATCTCTCTAGTATTAATCTTCTTTTTAGACCAGATTGATAGTACTTTGTAATTGTCCTTTTGAGGTTGAACTTTTACGCCCTTTGATGTACATTATCTCTCTATTTAATGCAAATATCACCATTTGAGAAAAAAAAATCACAATTGAAGTTGAATTATTTTTATTTAATTGGGTAATTGCACATTTTGGACAGCTATGGGCATGGCAAATAGCCAGCAAAGCTTTCTAAAAATGGGCATACAACTAAATTTTTTCTGGGATCCAGGTGGATTCCATGCTGTGTTGCCAGTAGGGTAACTTCTTTTTCTTTTTGTTTGTTTTTGTAAGCTTTGTCCAACCATTGACGAGATTCAAAAAAGCTTCACAATCTCCGGTGTCTTCACTTTACCCTTATGTACTTTTATTCATGTTTTCATATTCTTTTGCATTGCATGCAAAACATGAGGATGATGTTCATGTAAGTCCATGGATCCGAACCCTAGAAGGGGGGTGAATAGGGTGAGCTTCTAATAAGTGACCAATTATGCCAAATTCTAACTTCTTTAAAATCAATTAGTCACAAGTGATGATATAGAACTAAAGTGCGGAAGATAACAAAAACAATCATCACAAAGCATTCACCATAACACAAGGATTAATAGTGGTTCAGCCTCAATGCCTACATCCACTATCGGCTTGTGATCCAACACCCCACCGGATTTCCACTATTTATGCTTTTCAATAGGCTAAGCAATAACCTTTACAATATGCTTTCCAAGGCTAAGCAATAACCTCTTATACTATGCTTTTCTTAGGCTAAGCAATAACCTCTACAACCAAAAGGTTGGTTATCTCTCTAAGTAGTGTCTAGAATACACTTGATGGAGATACAATTTAAGCTCAATACAAATGCCTCTTAAATAGGCGGATAAGAAAGTAAAAATCTAATTCACACACACACACACACACACACACACACACACACACACACACACACACACACACACACTGAATGCAATGATGAATGCACAATGTATATGTATGATGTCCTCAATCAATTTGAAAATTAAAGCTCATAAATGTATGCCAAAGGCTTTTAAAAGTTTTAGCTCATAAAAACATTTATGATTGAGGAAAGAATGCTAATCACATGTTAAAAACAACTTGTAAAAGATTTACCTATCTAGTTCAAGCAAGTTGTGGAAGTTTAAGAACAAATTATGTAATGCCTAAGGATTTCAATCAAATTAACAATAAAGCTTAATATATGTATGCTTAAATCATTTGAAAGTGTAAAACACAAAAATAGATTTTATTGAAATCAAGGGACAAATTACATGTACTTAAAATACAACTTGACAATGATATACCTATCAAAGCTAAGCAAGTTGTGAAACTTTAAAACTAAAGTACATATGATTTGTGAAGTTGTCGAATCCAAAACATAAGATAGATTTGAAAGTGATTTTCTTATGATGAAAAACAACAACCAAAGATTCAACCAAGTATAGGAATCATGTTATATATAATTTCAAAGATGTTTACAAAAACATGATTTACTTAGATATACCAATTTAAGTACTACTTGGTTTGAATCAAAGTGTTGCATCCAAAACAATAAATCAATTCAAAAATATACATGTTAAGGACACAACAAATCATAGTTTATCATGCTAGAAAAGATTTACCAATAGTTAAAACAAGGCATGAAAAAATATGATTAAGAAAAGTAAAGCTTACTTAGAGATTTAACTTCATTAATCCAAGCTTTAGCTTTCCAAATGTCCCTTAGCCATCCTTAGCTCATTCCCATTTGATTGGCCTCAAAACATCTCAAGGAGGGCCTCTTTGTTCCTCCCAATTTCTTTAGGAATGAGCTTCTTTTTATACACAAAATTGCCCAACGGCTAGTCCCCAGTTGATCTGGTACATTGCCCGGTCGACCTGGCCTTCAACGGTAAAAAATCTGACCGTTTGAAAAAGAGCACAACTGCTCTTTCCCGGTTGACCCGCAGTGTGCGCGGTTGACCGGGTCCATGGGCTCGGTCTACCGAGCAAACTGCAGGTTGCCCGAGTCCTAGGACCTTTTTCCCACAAATTGCATATTTCAAAGATTTTTCTTGTGGGGACTTTTGGGCCATGGAATCAAGCATGGAAACATGTTTTAAATCATTCTAAGAGTTTTAAAAACATAAAACCTAATATGCCTAAGATGATTTGAAAGATTTAAAACCAAAGGCTTGCTTGATTCAAAAAGATCTTTTAAAAAACAAATTGCATTCAAGTTTAAAATCAAAACATGCGTGAACCAAGATTTTTACAAGTCTTAAAACAATGCATGAGTAAATCAAGATTTCAAGATTTTCTAAATCAATGCCAGTGTGAAAATTCAAATGATGCTGAAATGATAATGCATCCATCAAATTACCAATAATTCAAACAAAGCATATAACATATGATAAATAAAAGTAAAGCTTACTTAGAGATTTAACTTCATTAATCCAAGCTTTAGCTTTACTAATGACTCCTTGGTCTCTCTTAATTCATTCCCCTTTTTCTTGCCTCCAAACACCTCAAGGAAGGCACTTTTATCTTCTTTGATCAACTACTTTTTCAAGGGAATGAACCTGATTTTATACTAAAAAAATGAGTTCTAGCGTGTCCCCGGTCGACCTACACCGTACCCCGGTCGACCTGGGCTTAACGGTCAAAAATCTGACCGTTTGAAAAAGTAGCCCAACGGCTCTTTTCCCCGGTCGACCCGCAATGTGCGCGGTCAACTGGGTCCATGGGCTCGGTCGACCGAGCACACTGCAGGTCGACCTGGGCCCAGGGACCAAAAACCCCAAAAATGCATATTTAAAAGATTTTTCTTGTGGGGACTTTTGGGCCATTAAATTAAGCTTGGAATCATGATTTAAATCAATCTAAGAGTTCTAAAATCATGAAACATAAAAGCCTAAAATGATTTGAAAGATTTAAAACATAGGCTAGCTTGATTTAAAAAACTTCTTTTCAATTTAAAATGCATCCAAGATTAAAAACAAAACATGCATAAATCAATAGTTCTACAAGTCTAAAAAATAATGCATGTGTAAATCAAGATTTCAACATTTTCTAAATCAATGCATGTGAAAAAATTCAAATGATGACTAAAATGATAATGCATCCATCAAATTGCAATATACAAAATCCCTAACAGTTCATCATAGGTTGGGGGGTGTGGACAAACACACTTGTCTATTTTTGGACAATTTTCACACACCTTTTGCTTTATTTTCTATATGTAGGAAGTTTTCCAAATTTCTTTTCAAAATATTTGGTGTTTATCTTTGGCTTTTTAGATTTTTTTGAAGAGAAGTTTTTTGAGAGAATTTTCAATAAACGGAAGATAGCTTGAATTTTAGAATTCTCAAAATTTAGACAATAGAGAGTTTTTGTTTGCGGAAATATTTTTTAAAAAAGTGCTAAATTTTGATCCTTTCACATTACACTGTTCGCATATATTTCCAAAACCTTTAAATGTGAAATTATGATTTCCATTCTTTTTACAACTTGATTGAATATATGAAGGAAAACAAAACCTTAGTTTTATAGGTTTCCTGGTTCATCTGGGTGGATTTTTCTGCAAATTAGTGAATTAAGTCGGGTACAGGAAAAGGGCTGCCTATTGTTGGGAGACCGTTGAAAGGGGAAAAAAATCAAGAGAAAAGAAGAAAAAGAAGAAAGAGAAGCTTTTTGCTTAAATTTTACTGCCTTTTGAAAAACAATAGTGCGAAAACCATCGTGGTTGCCTTAATTCGGGTACATGAAAAGGGCTGCCTATTGTTGGGGACCGTTGCAAAGGAAAAAAAATCACGGCCTTTTGAAAAATAGCAGTGCGAAAGCCACATGGTTGCCCTAATTTGGGTACACCCTTAATTCGGGTACATGAAAAGGGCTAACTATTGTTGGGGACCGTTGAAAATGAAAAAAAAAATCATGGCCTTTTGAAAAACAATAGTGCGAAAGCAATCATGGTTGCCTTAATTTAGGTACACCCTTAATTCGGGTACATGAAAAGGGTTGCTTATTGTTGGGGACCATTGAAAAGGAAAAAAAATTATGGCCTTCTGAATAACAATAGTGCGAAAGTCATCATGGTTCCTTTAATTTGGGTACACCCATAATTCGGGTACATGAAAAGGGCTGCCTATTGTTGGGGACCATTGAAAAGGAAAAACAACTACGGCCTTTTGAAAAACAATAGTGCGAAAGCCATCATGGTTGTCTTAATTTGGGTACACCCTTAATTCGGGTATATGGAAAGGGCTGCCTATTGTTGGGGACCGTTGAAAAGGAAAACAAATCACGGCCTTTTGAAAAACAATGGTGCGAAAGTCATCATGATTGCCTTAATTTGGGTACACCCTTAATTAGGGTACATGAAAATGGTTGCCTATTGTTGGGGATCGTTGAAAAGGAAAAAAGAAAATAATGGCCTTTTGAAAAATAATAGTACGAAAGCCATCATGGTTGCCTTAATTTGGGTACAACCTTAATTAGGGCACATGAAAAGGGCTGTCTATTGTTGGGGACAGTTGAAAAGGAAAAAAAAATAACGGCCTTTTGAAAAACAATAGTGCGAAAGCCATCATGGTTGCCTTAATTTGGGTACACCCTTAATTCGGGTACATGAAAAAGGCTGCCTGTTGTTGGGGACCGTTAAAAAGGAGAAAAAAAAAAGTCGCGGCCTTTCAAAAAACAATAGTGCGAAAGCCATCATGCTTGCCTTAATTTGGGTACACCTTTAATTAGGGTACATGAAAACGGCTGCCTATTGTTGGGGACCGTTGAAAAGGAAAAAAATCACGGCCTTTTGGAAAACAATAGTGCGAAAGCCATCATTGTTGCCTTAATTTGGGTACACCCTTAATTCGGGTACATGAAAAGGGTTGTCTATTGTTGGGGACCATTGAAAAGGAAAAAAAACTTCGAGAGAAAAAAAAAAAAAAAAACAAAGAAAGAAGCTTTTCACTGAAATTTCACGGCCTTTTGAAAAACAATAGTGCGAAAGCCATCATGGTTGCCTTAATTTGGGTACACCCTTAATTCGGGTACATGAAAAGGGCTGTCTATTGTTGGGGACCGTTGAAAAGGAAAAAAAAAATAACGGCCTTTTGAAAAACAATAGTGCGAAAGCCATCATGGTTGCCTTAATTTGGGTACACCCTTAATTCGGGTACATGAAAAAGGCTGCCTGTTGTTGGGGACCGTTAAAAAGGAGAAAAAAAAAAGTCGCAGCCTTTCAAAAAATAATAGTGCGAAAGCCATCATGCTTGCCTTAATTTGGGTACACCCTTAATTAGGGTACATGAAAACGGCTGCATATTGTTGGGGACCGTTGAAAAGGAAAAAAATCACGGCCTTTTGGAAAACAATAGTGCGAAAGCCATCATTGTTGCCTTAATTTGGGTACACCCTTAATTCGGGTACATGAAAAGGGCTGTCTATTGTTGGGGACCATTGAAAAGGAAAAAAAACTTCGAGAGAAAAAAAAAAAAAAAACAAAGAAAGAAGCTTTTCACTGAAATTTCACGGCCTTTTGAAAAACAATAGTGCGAAAGCCATCATGGTTGCCTTAATTTGGGTACACCCTTAATTCGGGTACATGAAAAGGGCTGCCTATTGTTGAGGACCGTTGAAAAGGAAAAAAAATCAAGTGAAAAGAAAAAAGAAGAAAGAGAGAAGCTTTTCGCTAAAATTTCACGACATTTTGAAAAACAATAGTGCAAAAGCCATCATGGTTGCCTTGAGAGGAAACTTTTTTTTTTTTTTTTTTTTTGCTAAGTCTAGGTGGACCGGATTATTTGATTGAGTCGTTTTCACGGTGGCTCTACCCGAGCATTTAACACTTGTTTTTTTATGTATGCGTACTTTCTCATCGTGCACCATCATATTTAGCATGTTTTTGAAAATTTCTTTCCAAAGATGGGATTGGTGAACCATATTTCGATTTTGTCTTTAATTTGAATATTCTGAGAATCAAGAGTTCAGAATTTTCTTTTGCAGGGTTTCTTTTGATTTCTTTAGCTTTTAATTTTTTTTTTGTTGAGTTTTTTGAGTATATTCACAGCAAAACCTCACGAGGCACAATTCGTCCACTAGGGTAACCTAGGGCTATAAGGGCTTATTGCATTCGATAAATGCATTCGAGAGTGCCAGCGAGTGGCTTTTGTTTTTTGCATTTGTCTTTAGTATTTTTTGGTTAGATTAGGTTAGGTTAGTTAACTTCACGTTTTCACATCTTTTGCTAGGGACTAGTAGAATGTTGGTTGGAGGGTGTGATGAGTCCATAAGCTTATGGGAATTTTCTGCTTGTGTTTTAGCAATTTTTTCTACTTGTCCAACGTTGCTTATGTTAGCAACCTTTTCATAGACTTCTTTTATCATAGTAACCTACATTTGTTGGTTACTTCGTTTTAAAGGGAAACGATATCCCGGAATTTTCTAAAACGCGTCTTTCAACCGTGATTTACGTGAAACACTGTTTGGAGCCAACATTTTTCTAGAGCTGCCTAGAATGTGATTTCATATTAAAATAGCCCCTGAATTTCCCGAAGCACGCTTTTCGGTCTTAAAACCCCTAAATCCCATGTAAAGCATACCTAACCCTAGACTCGATTTTAAAGAGAAAAGTATCTTAGAATATACTAAAATATGTATTTCAACATAGAATTGCATGAAACGCATTTCAAAGCAAACGACTAGATGAGAATACCCGAAATTCCCTAGAGTAATACAACACGTGTTTTTATCCAAATACACACTATTCATCACATTAAATACGTTTATCAGTCAGAAATGGGGCAGAATCCAATGAGTAATGCCCAGAAATTCCTTAGATTCACCCGACACGCGTTTTTATCCAAATATTGGCTATTGATTTCACGAAATACAGTTTTTAGTTAGAATCGGCTCAGAATCCCACGAGATTAGTTCTGATACTTTTCCTAACTCAGCTAATCAAGCCTTCATTTCCACTGATGGAGTCATCAACACAAGGGCAAGGGTCTTGGGTGATGGCACCTGCCTAAATGTTGGCTTCTATACAAGGGCTAGCCCAATGTATGCCACCTACCACTTCTATATTAAATGAATCATTTTAGATCTGTTTTGATATCTCCACAATGTACAAACCCCTAAATAAAAAGCAATATCACAGATAATGCATGTTCTTATCTAGCAATCGATTGATCCAGTATGAAGCTCTTCAACTTCAGACTTACCTTGATTTACTTGGCTTTAATGAATCTTGAGCCAATCCACCCTTTTCGAGTTGAGCCAATAGTCCTTACAACAAAACTTCCCTGTTCAAGTAGTTCCAAATGAGCTCATATTCCTCGGTGGATATTGGAGTTCATTTTGCTTTCCGGACTACTAGATTTTTGCTTCCAACTCTTGCATAAGGGAACTTAGGAACCAATTTATACTTGTCTGCCTAATGTCATAACCCAATTCATCATGAAACAATAGTTCCTAGGCATCATTTAGTTTTCATGGAAATACCATCATATCTTTAATCATTAATATTGTTAAAAAAATTTAAAAAAATATTTCTATATTCTTAACGGATCATTGTGATTGAAAACAAGTTGAGAAAGAGTGACTAACAAAATTCAGGCCCCATTGCCTACTTTGAATTGAATTCCCAGGAACTCATAGTAAATGGGGTTTTATAAAGATATTAAAATGATGAAGGCATTGTTTAGTTTGGACAAAGATGATAACATGATGTCTCTATAACACCAAATTCAAGAATTAATCTTTGATAGCTTCTCTAACTTTTTAATGACAGGCTAGAAAGTTAAGTCCTTGTTCCCAAAGAGGGTAATAGCGTGGAAGAACACCAAGGAAATATGAGATCAAAATCTGCGAGAAGAGTTTTCGTAGAGATCGAGTTTTCAGCTTCTCGATTTGAGCGCAACCAAGCTCTAAAGGTATAGATCTACTATCTATTTGTTTTAGGAGATCTAGTTGCGCTTGTTTGTTTCTTGATCTATCTTCTTGATGGATGATTTGATCTTAATGCATGAGATTAGGGTTTTATATCTCAGTGTTGGGTTTTTGGCCTTATGGGTATTTGATCCATGCATCAAATGGGTCAAATGTTTATGAATACCTATCCAAGAGGCCCACCTACTTCCAACAATTGGTATCAGGGCGATCCCTATATTCTCATCGGGTTAGATTGGTCTTCTAAATCTAATCTCTACATGATATGTGGAGTGGATGGTTTTAGGGTTGTGTAAGGATCAATTTTTTATTGTTTTACTCATGTATTATGTTTTCTTTATGCGTGAGAAGGAACTGGTTGGGCAAAAATCGTTGTTTGTCGGGGCGCTCGAGCGGATTCATCCACGCTCAAGTGGACCCAGTTTCTGCAAGTAGGGCGCTCGAGCTCAAGTGCACCTGGTCTTTGTGAAGTGCCCACTCGAGCGAGTTCATCTCCGCTCGAGCGCACAGGGCGTAATTTGTTTTGACAGTCCTGATTTTCATCATGAGATGATGAATGACACCTTCTTAGCCCTAATTCCTATTGTGTATGTGATACTAACCTTGCAGGTGGTTGTCCTCTCCATGTGGCCCACCAACTTTCTATTTTTGTCATTATTATTGGTAATTTTGGGCAACTTGTAAAGGGTATAATGGTTTCCTTGGTTTTCCCGCGAAAGGGCAAGGCATGATGGTTTCCCTAAGCCCCTCCTATTTCCATTAATAGATTGCCATGTAAATCTCAATTTTTGAGATATTGGGAATTTATATATTTTTTAGTTTTTATTATTTGTAAATTCCAACAACTTTCAAGACAAGATAGATGGTGACGATTGACTCTTGACCAATGAGTTTAGAGTTACTCAGAGTGTGAGGAATCCCAAAGAGTTTGGAAGACCAGAAAGTCCAAGACATCTTTCCAAATTGGGCCACGTGGAGGAGGGTACTTACTAAAATTAGAATTTATAATTTTGCATGGATATTTGTTTTAGTTAGACTTTTTATATTTGCATGGTTGCTTACTTTATCTTGTTTTTTTCTAAAATCTGATCCAAACACAACAGTTATAGTAATTGGTCAAATCAATTTAATATTTATCAAACTAATAATTGCAATCACAAAATTCTAATCTTGGTAATCAGTAGAGGATATGGCTACTTTTGGTAGATGGGACCCACCTAATGTTAATAATCACAATGAAAGCCCTTTAGTGTGATATTTGTAGGACCTACCTAATATTGATAATTAACAAGGGCTATTTAATCATGATATGGCTATAGGACCCCACATTAAATTTGTAAGCACTTGGGCCACTACAATTTATGGTTGCTTATGAACTATCCAATGATTTTTACTAAAACTCTCCATTCGTGTTTAGGAAAGATTATTTAAAAAAAATATTATTTTATACACTATATCTTTGAATAATCTAATTTGAAGGTTTTGGAAGAAAGTGAGATATTGTAAGATACTTTCTGAGTTATCCAAACACCTCATTTTTAGGTGAATAGATTATACTCTGACCTAGTAGATAATATAGTAAAATCTCTTGAAATATCTCATTTCCAAACACCCCAGAAATGATATTGAATTCTATCATTCTTAAATTCTTTGTTGTATTCATGTTGAAATTTCTGCATGACAATTTCATGCATCTTGAATCCCATAAATTCTCTATTAGAATTATACCTTTTATATATTGTGGTACATGAGATCTAACTTTTGTGATTGTGAACATGCGACCAGACTTTAGGAACTACAACGTGGACTCAGCTTGAATTATAGTACATGGCACCCACCTTTAGAAATTAGAATAGGGGGCCAACTTTAGAAAATAGAACATGGGGCCCACCTCCATAGGAATTTCGTGGCCACCTTTAGTAATTGTTGCATGGCCTGTCTTTAGAAATTATATGGGTTCCACTTAAAGGAATTTGAACGTGGGGCCCACCTCTAAAATGTATGTTGTATTGTGGTCATCTTTAACTATTACAATGTGGGAGCCACTTTAAATTTAAGTGAGGCCCGCCTTTAGGAATTACAATATATGGCACAACTTTATAGGAATTATGTAGGCCTTTGTAATTGTAAAGATGGCATCTAATTTAGGAATTACATTGGTCCATCTTTACAAATTATAGTGTGACTCCACCTTTATGGAATTGTTATCCATGGGACCGACATTTAGGAGTTAGAATATGAAACCTAACTTTAGTAATTTTATCGTATATGGGGCCTTCTTTAGAAATCAAAATGTGGTACCCACCTTTTAAATTCCAACAAAGAACCCCTTTTTTTTGGCAATTGTACGATACTTGAGGCCCAACTTTCAGAAATTAACTAGGTGCCTACTTTTAAAAAATGAGACTCCACCTTAGAAATTGCATGGAACCCACCTTTTTCAAAATTATTGTACTTCGGCCTTAAAACTATATTTAGGAATTATACTGTAGGGCTCACTTTTAGGGCTAATTTTAAAGATTTTGCTATATTTTCTACTAAATTAGAATATATAGTATAGTACACACCTAAAAATAAAATTTTGGATAATTTGGAATGTATTGTACAATATTTTACTTTCTAACAAAAACTTCCAGTTTAGATTCTCCAGGTATATGCAGCATAAAAAATTCTTTCACCAAAAAATCTTCCCAAAATACGAGTGGGAAATTTTAGCAAACACACATGGAGAGTTTAGAAGTAACTATTTATAATAGTGGCCCACTGCAATTTTCAACATTGGTGATTCTTTTAAGGGTCCTTTGACTCCCAATTTTAAATTGGCTCATTTACCAATTTATATAAGGTCCCTTTGTTGTTACTAATATTAAGGTGGGTCCTACATATGTCACCCTATGTGGCTTCCATCGTGATTACCAACATTAGATGGGTCCTTACTACCAACATTAGCAGGGTTCCCATATTGATTACTATGATTGGCTTGCGTATCACTAAATAAGTCTCATTGTTAGATGGCTCCCTCAGTGATTATTATAGTTAGCTTGACTAATATGATTGCCAACATCAAATGAGTCCCATGAATTCAAAATTCAGGGTCCACATAGAAAGTAATTTTGTCCATACTACTTATATTTACTTTGGGAAAGATAGAGACCTTTTAAAAAAAAAAAATTTGTTTGGAATTACTTGGAATGAATCATGTAAAAATCAATTTCACTTTTATTAATCAATGTCCAACTCCTCCTCCTCCTTCTTAACAAAGTGAGATTTTTTACTCGGAGAAGTAAAAGCAATTTTATTAAGAGGAAAGTGAAGATTGTGCAATAATTACAATAGGACATTATTAATGTAATTATTGTTGTCAGAATTCTATGATAACAAATCCTATGATTCCTATCGAATTCTAAGGAAAACGATTTGTATTTATGCTTCGAATACCATTTCTAAGTGAATCTTATGACTTGACACTCGTTTTATCAGAATCTACGAGTTAAGCGACTCAGCTAACCAAGGATAGTGACAAATAGGAAGTTGACATTAATAATCTTTTATTTTTTTTCTTTCTTTTTTCTTCTTTCAGCAGTTCTTTTTTTAAAAGGTTATTTAGTGGTTAACAAAATTTTCTTAAGAATTTTCCTATTTTGAGGAGAGGTTTTAGAGATTTTTAAGAATAAGTATTCACTTGTGCATGCTTGGGGTTTTGTCCTATATCTTTTTTTCTAAATTATTTTTATTTTTTTCTTCATGAATGCTTTTCTAACTTCATGAGACATCCTGATTCCTAAGGTAGAAGATTAATGAATTGAACTTTATTGTTTTTTAAATTTAAAGATAAAAGATATTGAAACTTATTTATTTTTCCTAGCAACACTGATATAAAAAGATTTACATATTTACACATATCCTTTATGATATATTAATATATGTCAAATAAGAAATTCTACAATTTGTGATATGTTTTCGTTGGACTGTATGTACTCAATTCAGTGGATGATGAGAATAAATTCATTTATTATCTTAACTGATTTATAATTTCATACTTTATTCATGAGATGAATGTGATTTTATTTTATGGTTGCACATGATTAATACAAAATGACATGATTGTTCATGAGATTAACATAAGCCCTTAAGTATTTTAAATGTGATCTATATGTGTGGATGAGATTCATATGCAGTAGTAGACATAGGTCCCAACTCTTATACTTGAAGCATTCTCATAACCAGTGATGAGACTGGTCATCTCGTTTGAAAAGGTTGTAGCATTGCAATTATTATGAGATAGTGTGGTTTGTCTCGATCATCAGAGTGGAAGACTCTGGATTGTTGTAATAATATATTAAATATATTGAAGAATCATAAGTAGCACCTTAAACCAAATATTGTATCTTATTAAGGAATGCTCTCATAATTTCTAAGCAATAGGCTCTTAATCATGAGAGAGTAATAGACTCAAGTTTCTACTATGCATTTACTTTAACTTATCAATGAGTGAGGCTAACGGTAGGTCAACACTTCGATATCTTGGGTAGATGGTAATGGGATTGTGAGAACATATATTCTCAAGATGGAATCTATCATCTAAAGAGAGAAATATCCCCTTATGTCGATTAATGAATTAATCATCGTAAGTGCGCACCTGTCCTGATTAAAAGTCAATAATCGGATGGTATCGATGATCAATGTGATTAATTGGGTTACAAGGATAATAATAGGTGGATCCAATTTGGTTGGACAATTTAATTCCAATGGATCCATGGATATAATTAATGGAGGGGTCTACTTGCAGTAATTGAAAAGTTTAGGGTCTTCTTGTAAATATTTCTAAGACTGAAGTGCAATTGCATTTATTTAATGGAGTTATTTGCAATTAATTATGGGTCAGAGTTCACATGAGATGTAGGGTTTAGATGCTTCACCTGGAGCAAGATCTAAGGAATCCATAGTGGTCCCCATGCTATCCCAATTGGAACTCATAAGGATAGGAGGAGTAGGGCACATAATAGAATTAGAAGTGAGACTTCTAAATATAGATAGAGAGAAAGTTCTCAAAAACTATAAATAGGAGAGCAAGGTTGGACGTCCCATAGACACTTACATGCCCAATAGAGCACATCCGGTTTCTCTCTCTTTCCTTCTCTTCTCTCCTCTAACTAGAATGCCTAGGGTTTTCTTCTCAATTGATATCCCACCATTCTCTTTGAGAAGTTCTCTACGAGAGGGTCATAGCGTGGAAGATCTTAAGGCTTAGCAGATCAAATCTGCAAAAGTGTTTTGTGGAAATCAAGAACATCTACTTCTCAATTTGAGTGCAACCAAGCTCCTCTCTCTCTCTCCTTCTATTCTCTCCTCTGACTAGAGTACCTAGGGTTTTCTTCTCAATTGAGATCCAACCATTCTCTTTGAGAAGTTCTTTACGAGAGGGTCATAGCATGGAAGATCTCAAGGCTTAGGAGATCAAATCTGCGAAAGAGTTTCGTGGAAATCAAGAACATCTACTTCTCAATTTGAGTGCAACCAAGCTCCTTAGGTATAGATCAACAACCAGTTATTTTAGTAGATCTTCTTGATTGTGTATGCTTGTTTAGATCTGTCTTTTATTAATAGATCTATGATCTTAATGCATGAGATGAAGGTTTTAGATCTTGGGATTGTGTTCTTGGCCTTTTGGGTGTTTGATCCCGCATTAAAAGTGTCAAAAGTTTTTTAAACCCATCAAGAAAGCCCACCTACTTCCAACAGTTTCATGATACTATACCATGGGCGTGTTGGCCTATCCAGTGTTTCAATTCCTTATTATCCTTGTTTGTTTGGCTTGAAGTTGCTTTGCTTCTAAGAATCTCTTTAGGGAGAAAAAAAGAGACAAACTATTTAGGAATGAACATACTCTTTCTCATCCCATAAAAGTATCAATTACACACAAAGAACTACGTATTACGTTAAAGTTGTATTCTTTCTCATTCCATAATTGGTTTTTACTTGGTTCGGGGAAGGAGGCCAGGTCAATCATAAGTGGGTTAGATGGCCTCAAAAGCAATTCAAGGCCGGCCACACGATTCTTACATGTAGACGATCTTCAAATATTCATCATCATCATTATAATCAAAGCCTTATATGAATTTCATTGTGTCATTTTAGTATATCTTGAGATAAATTTGACATATGAAGTATCATTTAAGACCGCTTCTTTATTGGAATTTCTGGAATTCATGTCTAGTGGTCATTTGGAAATTTCAAATGTTAAGAGTTTTGAAATGCTACATTAGATGGCCTTAAAGTTTCAAACATTTGAAATGATATTGGATTCTATCATTCTTGAATTCTTTGTTGTATTCATGTTGGAATTCCTGCATGAGAATTTCATGCATCTTGAATTCCATAATTCTTCAATTAGAATAACACCTTTTATATATTGTGGTACATGAGATCTATCTTTTGTGATTGTGAACATGCGACCAGACTTTAGGAACTACAACGGGACTCACCTTAGGAATTATAGTACATGGCACCCACCTTTAGAAATTAGAGAGGGGGGGGGGGGGGGGGGGGGGGGGGGGGGGGGGTGTGGGGGACACAACATAGGGCCCATCTCCATAGGGATTTCATGGCCCCACCTTTAGGAATTGTTGCATGACGCCAACCTTTAGAAATTATATGGGTTCCACTTTAAGGAATCAGATCATGGGGCCCACCTCTAAAATCTATGTTGTATGTGGGCTCATCGTTGGCTATTACAATGTGGAAGCCACCTTTAAATTATAGTGTGAGGTCCACCTTTAGGAATTACAATATGTGTCTCAATTTTATAGGAATTATGTAGGCCTTTGTAATTGTAAATATGGGACCTATCTTTAGGAATTACATTGGTCCACCTTTAGAAATTATAGTATGACTTCACGTTTGGGGAATTGTTATACATAGGGCCCACCTTTACAAATTATAACATGGGACCCACATTTAGGAGTTAGATCATGAAACCTAACTTTAGTAATTTTATTGTATATGGGGCTATCTTTAAAAATCACAATGTGGGATCCACCTTTTAAATTCCAACATAGAACGCCTTTTTTTTTTTTTTTTTTTGTGGCAATTGTGATACTTGAAGCCCAGCTTTCAAAAACTAACTAGTTACCTACTTTTAAAACATGAGACTCCACCTTTGAAAATTGCATGGAACCCACCTTTTTTAAAGTTATTGTACTTGGGCCTTAAACCTATATGTAGTAATTATCATGTAGTGCCCACTTTTAGAAATCACCAAGTTTAGGGTGTTTACCACATATTTTTAAAGATTTTGCTATATCTTCTACTAGTTCTGAATATAAAGTACACACCTAAAACTAAAATTTTAGATAATGTAGAATGTATCGTACAAAAATTTTCACTTTCTAACAAAAACTTCCATTTTAGATTATTCAAGGATAAACGGTATAAAACAATCTTTCACCAAAAAAACCTTCCCAAAACACAGGTGGAGAATCTTAGCAAACACACATGGAGAGTTTACAAGCAACTATCTAAAATATTGGCACACTATAATTTTTAACATTGGTGATTTATTCAAGGGTCCTATGACTCCCAATTCAAAATTGCCAATTTTATGTTGATTTTATAACCCTGTTGTAATTATAAAGTCCCTTTGTTGTTACTAATATTAGGTGGATCCAACATATGACACCCTATGTGGCTGCCTTTGTGATTACCAACATTACATGGGTCCCTCGCTATCGACATTAGCTGGGTCCCATATTGATTACTAAGACTGGCTTGTGCATCACTAAATGAGTCTCAAGGTTAGATGGCTCTCATAGTGATTATTATAGTTAGTTGTGGCTAATATATTACCAACATCAAATCACTCCCATGAATTCAGAATTCAGGTCCACATAGAAAGTAATTTTGTCCATACTACTATTATTATATATGAACCGAACTGGTTTTCAATTGTGAAATTAGGCAATTGGAGGAGAATTAATTTTGACCATTAGAATTTATATTGACTATGAGCCACATCAGCTAATGCCGTCAACCAATTTAACTCTTATTTACTTCTCTTAATCTCTACTTTAATCTCCATTAATATAGTATATACAATAAAATCAAATTTATTGACTCAATGCCTCTCCCCAATGTAAGAGTCATTTCTCCAATTAACTTCTAATTCCTTAATTAACTCATTCATGTCAAAGCAATGAAGCCATTTCACATTCCCAAAACGCACAACCATCTCTTCGTAATCCCTTCCCTTACAATGCATCACAACTACTGATGAGCCGTTTTCACCCTTCTCCTCCTATCTTTGCTTTTCTCTTTCTTTTGTCACGCCACTACATATCCAATCCACCATCACCACCACCCCAAACTTTGCTTATCACAACTACAGAAATGCCCTCTCCAAATCAATCCTCTTCTCTGAATCCTTTCTAACAAAATATATATATATATATATTTATATTTATATATGTAATGTGAATTGGGCTATGTAAGTATTTGATTTCTTCTTCTCTTTGTTTTATGGGTATGATATAATATTTTAATATTTAATATACTTGGGACTCTGTTTAGGCTTATGCAGAGAATTTCAATCTTGGGATTATATTGTTATTAGGTCAAGTTTTACTCGTGGAAGAGACCATGAATGACAATGATTAACCTGTTGTTCAGCCTCTTTCATACTGGGCAAATGGATGAAACATCTATATAAAATGTCACTGTGAGAACTTATCTCTTACTATCATATCCATGCTATCTCTCTTACCAATCTGTTTTTCTCACAAATTTATTTATTTTTATATTTTCTCTTTCTCTTATCTTTCTGTTTCCTTCAATCTAATATAAACTTAGGTTAGGAACTCATAGCCTGCACTTATAACCCACCCCCCACAACAAAAAATAAAAAATAAAAAATATAAATAAATAAATAAATAAAATAAAACTCATAGTCTGCACTCACTTGAGAGTAATAAGTATTTATGAAATGGGGTCACTGCAAGATGCCTCAAGAAAATCCTTGATCAGAACTTGCAGATGCATAAAGATGTGACACTTGATTAATCTAATGGTATATATTAGTTGGTTGAAAATTGGAATTAATGCTAACTACCCAGTGGAAGGTGTACAATTGTATCAATAAAAAAGTCCGCCATGTGAAAACTCTCATGCATCAGTTTAGCAAAATAGTATCAATAAAAAGTTAAGACATATGAAAATGCTCATGAATTAGTTCCCTTTCAGATTTATATCAGTTTAAATTCAATAACAAATTATTCAGATTTTGTTAGTTTTTGTATGAAGATTTTATATCCCACAACCTTTTCATATTTTAATGCCTTTTAATCTAAAGTTTTCTTATTACCAATAAAAAAATTATGTCTAATTATATTAGATAGAAATTGAATTTATTGGAACAGACAACAAGAGTAGATTTGGGCAATATCTCATCGTTATCTTTTGATAATGGTTGTTATTGGTTATCATTTTTCCTAATTGATGTTGGAAACATGTTGCGGGTGGCTTTTTTTTTTAAGCTCATAAATTGAAATCATTGGAGGATGTTGAAAAGATATGAAAACCATGGAGTTATCTTGTACACTTAATTTATGTTCAATAATCTCGTGCTTTTTTTTTTTTTTTTTTTTTTTTTTTCTAGTAGTAGATAATCTTGTGCTATTAGAATTGTTGATTCATGCATTATGGAAATCACTCGCTATTGCTTTTCTTTTATGCTTTTGTATGCATTGAATTGATGGCCATGGACAAGATGGTGAAGAAACTGACAGTAACCGAAGACATGAATATTTTGTTTTGTTTTAAAAATGTTATCGTCTTTTATTACAATAGAAGTATAGAGATACGAGTCTAAATCTCTTAGGTCTTTTGTTAGATAATATTATTGTCCTTTAATTTAGTTTGACCCTAGCAAACGGGTCGGATTAGGGTAAATTAGGTCGGGCTGTGCCGAGACATTCGAACTCAGGACAATATAGATTTCAAAAGAGCAACCCTACCACTACACCACAACATCTTTTTGTTAATAGTTATCAACAAAAACTTAAAATTAGTTAATGAGAAAGGGAGCCAGCCCAACTTTTTAATATTGACCATGAGTTGGAATTTATCTACGAGGTATTTATAAAAATAACTATATTTTTTAATATTGACCCCTATAAATACTGTTGTTATTATTTTCATACTTATGCATTGTACTTTAAACATAGATGATCAAACTTTTGAAATAACTATTTTATATGATTTCTTATATAGTCATTAATTTTTTATGACAACCATTTTACAATAAAACTAAACTCAAATGAATATATAATATATGGAATTGATCAACAAAAATAATAAGTTTCATAATTAATAAGAAAATAAAAATATTATTGAAAAAAGAAAAACTCGCGACAACAGTGTGAAGCTAAAAAGGAGGAGGAAAACTTTTCTTGTAACTTATATGCTACCATGCACGCCTGCCGAGGGAGAAAGGGAGGAGTTTGATTTTTTTTTCTTTTTTGTGTGTGTGGCTTTAACTTATAAATCATGATGTAAGTGGAGTGGAACCCTACGATAGACCTATCTATTAAAAATCTCAATCATTAAGGCAAACATCCTTACTATTTATGGGATACCTCAAATTCTCACAACATTCTGAGTTATTTCCACAGTCGAATTGATTCTCTGATAAAAAAAAGTAAAAAATACTGAATTTTTTCAAAAATATATATATATATATATATTTTGTGATTTGGACTCTCCATCATGCCTTTTGTCTATTAAGAAACTCTCAATATCATCCTATTTATATCAAGGCAATAGTATTTGAGTGCTAATGGGTTCCATTGTCTATTAGTGCCACTAATCTACGGAATTTCAAGAATTTTTGTTTCTTCTGATTATATGATTTTTTTCTCTCTTTTCTAGAATGTGAAATGCCGATTTCTAGGTTGTCTGGTTTATTTAATCATTAGTCTTTTTTATTTAATCCACTCTCGGTTCTGGGCTGTTTGCTTTTCTTTTTATCTATTGATTTTGATTGCACACTTTTTTTAAGAATGCGGAACTAATGTTAAAAGGAATCTCCAATAATATTGGTCCATCTAAATAAAGAATTAAGCTCATTCTTATTATCATCATTTTCTACTTTCTAAAATATAATTCTATTTCTCTGTGTCAACAAGAGCACTTTCATTTTTTCCATTCATTTACTATTAAGTTCGTTGTATTTTTTTAGAGTAACTTCAATAAATTTTTTTGTTTCATTGTGTCTTTTTTTAGTACCATCACATGTCTCATTTTCATGCTTAGTTTAGAACAGTGTTCAACTCATTTTAAAATGTGAGCATCTTGAGAGAATTGGTGCAATTATTAAACGTTTCAACTTTGAGAGGTAAACCTTTTTTAATTCATTTACTTTTGAGTTCATCATATTTTATTTGAGCAATTTTAGTTATATCATCTTAATATGATTTCTACAAAAGAATCATCATTTTAAAATTTCTATAGATTTATAATATTTTTATGGTTTATATTTGTATGGTTTTCATAGATTGTGAGTTTCTTTTTTTTCCTTTTTTGTTTTAACTTTTGGGTATTGGGTTCTCCTTGATTTTTTTTTCTTTTAAATCACTTTTTATCATGGGATTTTCTATGAATTCTCATTTTCCTATTCTATTTTTAAATTTTTTTAATGCTTATTATTATGATTTAATTATTTATTTTACTTCCGTTGGGTTCTTTAAGTTCTCTTTGTGAAATCTTTTTATGGATTTTTCTTATTTCTTTTGTGGTTTCGGATTTTCATTTTTAAATATTAAATTATCATAAGTTGGTTTGGTTCTACTAAACTTGTTTTATCATTGTATTGTCTATGAATCTTTATTTATATATATTTTATAGCCTTTTTAACAAATTTTATTTCATTTTATTCTGTATTATAATTTCTCATTTGTGATGGGTTTTTAGTTTTTTTTATGATGGTTTTTCATGAATTTGTGGGTTCTTTTGTCTTTGCCCTTCTGTGTTCCATTTTTGAGGTTTTTTTTTGTTTTTTTTTTTCTCATCAGTGTTTGATTATTTTAAATTGCTTATGTTATTGAGTTGATTATGGATTTTCATTTCTATGTTTTATTTCTATATGTCTTTCAAATTTCATTGAATTTTATTCATAGCTTATATTGTTTGTTTGTTTTGATTTTGTTATTTAGTTTTCGTGATCATTAATCTTCAATTTATATGGGCTTATGTTTTTTTTTTTTTTTTTATTATTATATGGTATTTGGTATTGAACTCTTATGGACTACTTTTTTTTTTTTTTTTTTTTTTGTCCTCTCTCTCATACTAAAACCTTTTGCATTAAATTTTAAAGAAACTGATAATAGATTTTTTTTATAAATTTTAATATTCTGATTATATTAGCACGGGCTTGTTATTCTAGTTTATATATATATATGAAGCGAATTGATTTCAATTGGCAATTTTGGATTTGATTTTGACTGTCCAATTTATTTAGACTATCCAATTTATTTTGAAGGCAAAGATTTGATATGTGCTTCTGCCCCACAATAATGAGAGGATCGTCCACTACTGTACGTTTCATGTTCTTAATAAATACCACATGGGGCATACTTAACCGATTCTCTCTCTTTGCATGTAAATGAGATCAAAGTGATATTTCTTATAATGGTATTGGTAACGTCCAATTCATAAAACATAAAATAACACTCTCACTCTCTTTCCTTGTAAATGAGATCGTATATAATGGTGACATTAATAACTCTCTCCCTTTCCTTAATAAATGAGATCAAAATGAGATTTTTTTTTTAATGGTAACGTCCAATTCATATAAATGCATATCAATATGAGATTCCTCATACCGGTAATATTCAATTCATAGGACTGCAAATATCTAAGGCACTATGAGGCCTCCGAGAGGTATGAATCTCCCTCTCCATCCTCTTTGTTTCTTCTATGGCATCAACAGGCTGTTGTATTCTCTCTTGTTATCTTATCCTTTTGTTTAGTGAGAAATGAAGCCTATATGCTCTTCTGATATGGCAAGCAAAATCTATTATGAGATTCATGGAAATTCAAGAGGAGGAAACCGATGATAGAAGTGTGAAATCGACTCATCAGACGGTGGGAAGAATTGGGCAAGGTTAAGTCTTGGTGGTATGGAGGCTGACGGACAATAACTTAGATCCTTATATGCAGTGGAAAATTATTGTTGAAGCGAGTGAATATCTGTATAATTTTTCGACTGGGTATTATACAGAGGAAATCCTATGGTTGTTAAAGGTGTTGGTTTTTGCTAGAGGTACGATTGCGTTGTAATGATTGCTTGTTTGGTTCTAATTTTTTTTAATTTCTTTTGAATTTTAACTTGATATGTTTCATTGGTACTAATTGTCATCATTGGATACCATTAATAAATTTGTAGATTTGGCACTGATTGGGATGATTGGTAGAGCTTTTTATTCTACTTTTCTTTATTTATTTATTTTTTTATGAAAATTGTTTATGTTGCAACACTCTCATAGGAAGTTCGCCAGCATTCTTTAAGAAGAAGGGGCACCAACAGACACTTGCAAATGGCACCAACGTTTTAAAACTCTTAACCCGTCCTAAAATTTAGGATCGGTTAAGAGCTGAGTTTTGAGGGAAGAAAAAAGGTGATGGGAGAGATCCACTCTTTTTTTTTTTTTTTTTTTTTTCTACCATTGTTTAATAATAAGTTAGTGACCACTCATGGTGATGAATGGTGACAGTGAATTAGGGTTACTTTTTTCAAATTAATTACCTTATTTATGTTTAGTGGAAACGAACACTTTCCTTGGCTACATTGCTGAATGCATAAAAAATCATCACCATCATTGTCATCAATGGTTTTTTCCACTCCATAGGGTCAGCTGAAACATATGAAGTAACGATAAAAGAAAAAAAATGACTAAAGATGTAAATGAGTTCTGTTAATTAACATAATGGTTTTTGTGAGTTAGCATAATGCATTGAGGACTGTATATGGATCACCCCACCATTAGCGCCTAGGTAAACCCTACATGCTCTTTTTTTTTTCTTTTGTTGTTGTTGCTGCTTTACATGTATATGGTCTGTAAAATAGAATATTGATTCACATGTCAACAAATGTTCACCTGTAGAAGCTAATATATGTTCACAAATTAACAAGTCAATGTTTAAAAAAACAAAAAGAAAAAGGAAAAATAGAATTGAGACTAATAAATTGCTCCCCTTTTTTTTTTTTTTTTTTTTTTAATACGTAATTTATGTGATAAATAAGAGATTCCATCTATGGAGTCCAAACACGTCACTATTACATCAACTTTTGTGTTTTATATACTGTATTTAGTGTTTGTTAATTTTAATAGTTGATTGTTTGGGTATTCGCTCAATTGTTGATGATATCAACCAAAGTTCCAACATAATACACACTACAATCCTCAAAGAGTTGAAATTCATAAGTGTCATCGCAAACATGGGGACACTTTTGCACGTATCTTTACGTGTGAATAAGAAGAAATTTATCTGTTGTTCTCTTTGTATATGTTTTTATATCTATTCATTTCTTATCACATCTGTTTGTGTATGAGTTATGTTATGAATTTAGAAATCAAATGGCGTCAATATCTCCACTTCTTACTTTGTTGCAGGAAATTTTTCATTGAATTTTCAACTGGGAAATACTTGGATGAAAGCTATGCTCTAGACCTCAAAATATCAGGCATTGGTTACTTCAACCCGAGAAGCAAAAACTAATATGCTCATGGAATACTTACTTGATAATGATTTGAAGAGATATTCTAAGTTGAAAAGGGGGCCATGAAAATGAAAGTTCTTACAAAATGCACAAAATCAAAAATGCTTTTTTTAGTTATCCTTAGTTACATACATGAGTGGGTCATATGATGTGTGAGACTGGCTGTATCTGAAAGAAAACACATTGTCAATTTATTGAATTTGTAAAAATTATTGTAGGGAGGCGCTCTTGTGAGAGACACTCTCACCTTACTATGAGAGATAAGGTGGGGAACCTCACATCCATATCCAATGCCAACAACTTAAATATGAGGTCCACCTTTATCTCTCATAGTAAAGTGAGAGTGTCTCTCACAAGATCACATCCATTTAATTACAGCTATCGGATTGTGTTAAATCTGACTTCATTGATGTTTAATTTAGGATTCATTGATGTTACTAAATTAAAAATCTCTGACATTGAAGGAAATTTTAATGATCAAACTCAAATGGATATGTTGCAAAACTAATAATTAATGGGCACACCATTGGAGGGTGAGGGAAAGTAATCAAGAGTTAATTTGAAGTCTCTTCAGGAAGGTTAATCCTTGTCCAACGTGTAGCTACTTTGAGTTGTATTTAGGAAGGGAACAACAGAAGGTTCCTTTGCTTCCCCAAAGATCTGCAAGGTGGTATTGTCAACATAGACAATTGAATCTAAATCACCATAGACAACTGAATCTACAACTAGATCTTTTGTTGCTTCTCGTTTTTCATGTTTACATCTATTTTAATTTTCTCAATTCTTTTCTCACATTGGTTATCTTCTACTTTAGGTTAATGTAACTTGATTTTTCTTTTCATTGAAGGTTATAAATGACTCATTGATTTTTTTTTATTAGGGTTACACTCTAACCTACCTCTATTGACCTTTTATTTTAGACCTATAAATTAAAACTACCACTAATTACATTGCCCGTGCTCAGCACGGGGGGCTTTTCACTAGTCTACTATAAGAATGATAGAGAACTTTTTTTTTTTTTAGTTTGGAATTACTTGGAATGAATCATGTAAGAATCAAATTCACTTTTATCAATCAATGTGCTGCTCTCCTCCTTCTCCTCCTCCTCAACAAATATACAAGCCAAAAGGCCAAGGTGTTAAAGAGTGAGGGAGCTTCAATGGTATGCTATCTTCAATAAGATGGCTACTGTTTAGACTATGATGGAAATCCTACACTTGTGCAAATAGGATTTCATTCCAGGTATCTGGAATGCCAGGCAGGCACCAATGCAAACAATCACGCATCCCTTCAGTGGCTTTGATACTGTACCGCGATATGTGGCCTTCATCTCTCAACTGTGAAATGGCAGTTATGTCTAGAAGCCTGACCCTCGTGCCCTCAATGGCACCCGCCACAACTGTGTCTTGAGATTCATCCTGTGAAACTGTGTCCCCTGCAGCCAAAGGAGCTGTGTTATCGCAGCTACCACCAGTATTCCAATCCCCATTGAAGAAATGCCTGGGTGATAAGGTCCTGAAAAAAGCTTTCAGCCGTGGATGCTTTGGAAGCTCTGAATCCAGCCACTTCACAACACTCTGAATTGCAAAGTTCTTTGCATTTCCTATGGGAGCAAGCTTCCGATTTTTGTTGGGCTCACCATTCACATGCATCACCCAATGGTTCGCATTAAACTTGCCTCTGTTCCAATGGTGTCCTGTATTGAGAACCAAAACATCCAACATGTGGAGGTAGCGCTGCAAGAAGGCTGCAGGACGATCCAGATGCATGGCATATTCTGTAGCTGGTTTAGTCATGTTCAGTGGCTCCAAGTCACAGAGGCTTGCAGACCAGTGATAGAGAATGGTGGTATTGGTTGTTGGAAATCGGTACGCCCACCCATCTGGTCTCATAGCACCTTCGGCTTTGACAAAGCCATACTGCCATCCAACATCTTCCACTTCTGGGCTGTCTTTCCCTCCAGTGACCATACACATCATGGACTGGAATTGCTGCCTGCCCAAGGAATCCCCTACAAAAGCAATAGTCTTGTCCTGCATCCTGGAAATAATCACAAATGTCGACACTGCAAAATTTCAAAGTGCTGACTAAAACATAAAAGAAATGATTGGTAACAAAAAAAGATTTAAAAAAAAAAAAAAAAAAAAAAGAAAAAGAGAAAGAAACGAACCCCACACACGAGCCCTGGAAGAGGAATTTTTAAGGCCCCTCCACCACAGGAAATTTTACAGTTTGCTGCAATTCCTATTCTACACAAGCAGGATCTATGATTTGGTGATCTATACTGAAATCTCCCTGACTGAAAAATGATAGGCAATCAGCAAAGAGATTTTCTGGACTTTTGTATGCTATTTCAACATTCTTTTTATATGCTATAAAATTAAAGACCTTGGAATTAGAATATCCCATTTTGGAAAGATTTTGTGACATTCTCTACAAAGGGTGGGCAATGAGCTGGATCATTGCAGAATAGGGAGGGGCAACATACTAATCTGTGGTTATATAGGACCATATAATTCTTCACCCTCCAAAATAACCATTTGCACTTAACTAGTACTAATGAGACCATTATTATATATGAACCAAACTGGTTTTCAATAGTGAAATTAGGCAATTGGAGGAAAATTGATTTTGACCATTAGAATTTATCTTGACTGTGAGCCACATCAGCTAATGTCATGTCAACCAATTTAACACTAATTTAATTCTCTTAATCTCTACTTTAATCTACATTAATATAGTACATACAATAAAATCAAATTTCTTGACTCAATGCCTCTCCCCAACATAAGAGTCATTTCACCAATTAACTTCTAAT
This sequence comes from Camphora micrantha, assembly GCA_003546025.1. Classification (NCBI taxonomy): domain Eukaryota; kingdom Viridiplantae; phylum Streptophyta; class Magnoliopsida; order Laurales; family Lauraceae; genus Camphora; species Camphora micrantha. Next base: position 18,602,129 of record QPKB01000011.1, read on the forward strand.
TCCTTAATTAACTCATTCATGTCAAAGCAATGAAGCCATTTCACATTCCCCAAACGCACAACCATCTCTCCCTAATCCCTTCCCTCACAATGCATCACAACAACTAATGAGCCGTTTTCACCCTTCTCCTATCTTTGCTGTTCTCTTTCTTTTGTCACACCACTGCATATCCAATCCACCATCACCACCACCCAAAACTTTGCTTATCACAACTACAAAAATGTCCTCTCCAAATCTATCCTCTTCTTTGAAGGACAGATGTCAGGAAGGCTCCTTTCTAACAATATATGTAATGTGAATTGGGCTATGTAAGTATTTGATTTCTTCTTCTCTTTGTTTTATGGGTATGATATAATATTTTATACTTGGGACTCTGTTTAGGCTTATGCAGAGAATTTCAATCTTGGGATTATATTGTTGTTAGGTCAAGTTTTACTCGTGGAGGAGACCATGAATGACAATGATTAACCTGTTGTTCAGCCTCTTTCATACTGGGCAAATGGAAGTTGAACATCTGTATAAAATGTCACTGTGAGAACTCATCTCTTACTATCATATCCATGCTATCTCTCTTACCAATCTGTTTTTCTCACATATTTATATTTTTTTTTTATATTTTCTCTATCACTTCTCTTTCTGTTTCCTACAATCTAATATAAACTATAGGTTAGGAACTCATAGCCTGCACTTGTAAGTAATAAGTATTTATGAAATGGGGTCACTGCAAGATGCCTCAAGAAAATCCTTGATCAGAACTTGCAGATGCATAAAGATGCGACACTTGATTAATCTAATGGTATATATTAGTTGGTTGAAAATTGGAAATAATGCTAACTACCCAGTGGAAGGTGTACAATTCTATCAATAAAAAAGTCCGCCATGTGAAAACTCTCATGCATCATAGCAAAATAGTATCAATAAAAAGTTAAGACATATGAAAATGCTCATAAATTAGTTCCCTTTCAGATTTACATCAGTTTAAATTCAATAAAAAATTATTCAGATTTTGTTAGTTTTTGTATGAAGATTTTATATCCCACAACCTTTTCATATTTTAATGCCTTTTAATCTAAAGTTTTCTTATTACCAATAAAAAAATTATGTCTAATTATATTCAATAGAAATTGAATTTATTGGAACCGACAACAAGAGTAGATTTGGGCAATATCTCATCATTATCTTTTGATAATGGTTGTTATTGGTTATCATTTTTCCTAATTGATGTTGGAAACATGTTGCAGGTGGCCTTTTTTTTTTTTTTTTAAGCTCATAAATTTAAATCATTGGTGGATGTTGAAAAGATATGAAAACCATGGAGATATCTTGTACACTTAATTTATGTTCAGTAGTCTCGTGCTTTTTGTTTTTTCTAGTGGTAGATAATCTTGTGCTATTAGAATTGTTGATTCTTGCATTATGGGATCACTCGCTATTGCCTTTTCTTTTATGCTTTTGTATGCATTGAATTGATGGCCATGGACAAGATGGTGAAGTAATTGATGGTAACCAAAGACATGAATATTTTGTTTTGTTTTAAAAATGTTATTGTCTTTTATTACAATAGAAGTATAGAGATAAGAGTCTAAATCAAGGATGAAAATAGCGGTAGAAACGCTACGTAGCGTAGCGGTGCAATTTGGAAAAATTATCAAAAAAATATGAAAAATTTGTAAAAAATCTAGAATATTGAAAAATGAGAGAAAATGTTTTTTTTTTCTTTTTTTTTTTTGCAAAAGTAACTAAGATAAGGGGGCGTAGCAATCCCCTCATACAACGCCCTCATTGTATAAGGTCCTGTATCGCTGTATAATATAAATAGAAAATAATAGTAATGCTCAATTTTTTTTTTCACGTATGTTCATGTTGCTTAGTTATGCTAACTTAGAAACTAATGAAAGGCTCATAAAAGAAAAAAATTATGTTATGAAGTCAAGACTTAAGAGTACATAGAGAAAAAAATACATCTACCAAAGGGGGTGTCTAATAGGATGTACTTAGAGAAGAATCCTTGAGAATAACTCTCTATATCGACTGTAACTCGGCAAGATCATGTGCCTTTTGGTGTTCTTTTAAACATCAAAGGGTAGAAAAGTTTTGTAGAAATGTTATTTGGAGAAAAGAATAAAAGAAATAAGTCTTATTATGCATTTTAAAAAAATTTGACTATAGCAGCCTCGTAGCAGCCGCGTAACAGGCGTAGCGGCCGCTACGGGTGCGACAGGCGATAAATCGGCCATATCGATAAATCGGCCGTAGCGTGGCGATGGCCACCGCTACGACCGATATTCTTATCCATGGTCTAAATCTCTTAGGTCTTTTGAGTATATGTTGTAGGAATTGTTATATTTTATTACTACAAACAAAAAACTATTTTTGTTAGATAATATTATTGTCCTTTAATTTAGTTTGACCCTAGCAAACGGGTCGGATCGGGGCAAATTAGGTCAGGCTGTGCCGAGACACTCGAACTCAGGACAATATGGATTTCAAATGAGCAACCCTACCACTACACCACAGAGCATCTTTTTGTTAATAGTTATCAACAAAAACTTAAAATTAGTTAATGAGAAAGGGACCCGGCCCCACTTTGGAATATTGACCGTGAGTTGGAATTTATCTACGAGATAATTATAAAAATAACTATATTTTTAGAATATTGACCCCTATAAATACTGTTGTTATTATTTCCATACTTATGCATTGTACTTTAAACATAAATGATCAAACTTTTGAAATAACTATTTTATGTGATTTCCTATATATTCATTAATTTTCTATGACAACCATTTTACAATAAAACTAAACTCAAATGAATATATAATATATGAAATTGATCAACAAAAACAATAAGTTTCATAATTAATAAGAAAATGACAATATTATTGAAAAAAGAAAAACTCGCGACAACAGCATGAAGCTAAAGAGGAGGCAAGAAACTTTCCATGTAACTAATGTGCTACCATGCACGCTTGCCGAGGGAGAAAGCGTGGAGTCTGGTTTTTTTCTTTTTTGTGTGTGTGGCTTTAACTTTTATAAATCGTGATGTAAATGGAGTGGAACACTACAATAGACCCCATCTATAAAAAATCACAATCATTAAGGCAAACGTCCTTACTATTTATGGGATACCTCAAATTCTCACCTCATTCTAGGTTATTTCCACGGTCAAATTGATTCTCTGATAAAAAAAATACAAAATACTGGATTTTTCCAAATATATATATATATATATATATGTTGTGATTTGGACTCTCCATCATGCCTTTTGTCTATTAAGAAACTCCCAATATCATCCTATTTCTATCAAGGCAATAGTATTTGAGTGCTACTGAGTCCTAGTGTCTATAAGTGCCACTAATCTAAGGAATTTCAAGAATTTTTGTTTCTTCTGATTATATAATTTTTTTCTCTTTTTTAGAATGTGAAATGCCAATTTCTGGGTTGTCTGATTTATTTAATCCTTAGTCTTTTTTATTTAATTCACTGTCAGTTCTGGGCTACTACTTTCTTTTTTATCTATTGATTTTGATTGTACACCTTTTTTTTTTTAAAGAAGGCAGAACTAATGTTAAAAGGAATCTCCAATAATATTGGTCCATCTAAATAAAGAATTAAGCTCATTCTTATTATCATCATTTTCTACTTTCTCCAATATAATTCTGTCTCTATGTCAACAAGAGCACTTTCATGTTTTCCATTCATTTACTTTTAAAGTTCATTGTATTTTTTTAGAGCAACTTCAACAAATTTTTTTTATTTCTTTGTGTCTCTTTTTAGTACCGTTTCATGTCTCATTTGCATACTTAGTTTAGAACAGTGTTCAACTCATTTTAAAATGTGAGCATCTTGAGAGAATTGGTGCAATCATTAAACATTTCAATTTTGAGAGGTAAACCTTTTTTTATTCATTTACTTTTGAGTTCATCAAATTTTATTTGAGAAATTTTAGTTATATCATTTTAATATGATTTAAACAAAAGAATCATCATTTTAAAAATTCTATAGATTTGCAATTTGTATGGTTTTTATAGATTGCGAGTTTCTTTTTTCCCCTTTTTTGTTTCAACTTTTGGGTATTGGGTTCTCCTTGGTTTTCTTCTTTTAAATCACTTTTTATCACGGGATTTTCTGTGAATTCTCATTTTCTTATTCTATTTAAAAAAAAATGCTTATTATTATGAGTTGATTATTTATTTTACTTCCATCGGGATCTTTAAATTCGCTTTGTGAAATCTTTTTATGGAATTTTCTTATTTCTTTTGTGGCTTCAGATTTCCATTTTTAAGTATTAGATTATCATAAGTTGGTTTGGGTCTTCTAAACTTCTTTTATCATTGTATTGTCTATGATCTTTATTTATATATATTTTTATAGCCTTTTTAATAAAATTTATTTCATTTTATTCTGTATTATAATTTCTCATTTGTGATGGGTTTTTAGTGTTTTTTTTTTTTTTTTTTTTTTTTTTTTTTTTTTTTTTTTTAAGATGGTTTTTCATGAATTTGTGGGTTCTTTTGTCTTTGCCCTTCAGTGCTCCATTTTTGAGGTTTTTTTTTTTTACTCATGAGTGTTTGATTCTTTTAAATTGCTTATGTTATTGAGTTGATTATGGATCTTCATTTCTATGTTTTATTTCTATGTGTCTTTCAAATTTCATTGGATTTTATTCATAGTTTATATTGTTTGTTTGTTTTGATTTTGTTTTTTAGTTCTCTTGATCATTAACTTTCAATTTATATGGGCTTATGTTTTTTTTTTTTTTTATTATTATTATATGGTATTTGGTATTGAATTCTTATGGACTTCTCTTTTTTTTTTTTTTTTTTTTTGTCCTCTCTCAGACTAAAACCTTTTGCATTTAATTTTAAAGAAACTGATCATAGATTTTTTTTATAAATTTTAATATTATGATTATATTGCCCGTGCTAAGCAAGGGCGTGTTTTTCTAGTTTATATATATGAAGCGAATTGGTTTCAATTGGCAATTTTGGATTTGATTTTGACTGCCCAATTTATTTTGACTATGCAATTTATTTTAAAGGCAAAGATTTGATATGTGCTTCTGCCCCACAATAATGAGAGGATCGTCCACCCTCTCTCTCTTTGCTTGTAAATGAGATCAAAGTGATATTTCTTATAATGGTATTGGTAACGTCCAATTCATAAAACATAAAATAACCCTCTCACTCTCTTTCCTTGTAAATGATGACATGAATAACTCTCTCCCTTTCCTTAAAAAATGAGATCAAAATGAGATTTTTTAAATGGTAACATCCAATTCATATAAATGCATATCAATATGAGATTCCTCATACCGGTAATATTCAATTCATAGAACTGCAAATATCTAAGGCACTATGAGGCCTCCGAGAGGTATTCTCTTTGTTTCTTCTATGGCATCAATGGGCTGTTGTATTTTTCTCCAGTTATCTTGTCCTTTTGTTTAGTGAGAAATGAAGCCTATATGCTCTTCTGATATGGCAAGCAAAATCTATTATGAGATTCATGGAAATTCAAGAGGAGGAAATCGATGATAGAAGTGTGAAATGGACTCAGTAGACGGTGGGAAGAATTGGGCAAGGTTAAGTCTTGGTGGTATGGAGGCTGACGGACAATAACTTAGATACTTAAGAGTTTCACATCAGGTACAGTGGAAAATTATTGTTGAAGCGAGTGAATATCTAGATAATTATTGGACTGGGTATTATACAAAGGAAATCCTATGGTTGTTAAAGGTGTTGGTTTTTGCTAGAGGTACGATTGCATTGTAATGAATGATTGTTTGGTTCTAATTTTTTTAATTTCTTTTGAATTTTAACTTGATATGTTTCATTGGTACTAATTGTCATCATTGGATACCATTAATAAATTAGTAGATTTGGCACTAATTGGGATGATTGGTAGAACTTTTTATTCTACTTTTCTTGCTTTATTTATTTTTTATGAAAATTGTTTATGTTGCAACACTCTCATAGGAAGTTGGCCAGCATTCTTTAAGAAGAAGCGGCACCAACACACACTTGCAAATGGCACCAACGTTTCAAGACTCTTAACCCTTCCTAAAATTTAGGATCGGTTAAGAGATTAGTTTTGAGGGAAGAGAAAAGGTGATGGGAGAGAACCACTCTTTTTTTTTTTTTTTTTCGACCATTGTTTAATGATAAGTTAGTGACCTCTCATGGGGATGAATGGTGACAGTGAATTAGGGTTCGTTCCATAAACCAGTATAACTTTTTTCAAATTAATTATCTTATTTATGTTTAGTGGAAACGAACACTTTCCTTGGCTACATTGCTGAATGCATAAGAAACCGCCACCATCATTGTCATCAATGATTTTCTCCACTCCATAGGGTCAGCTGAAACATATGAAGTAACTATAAAAGAAAAAAAAAAGACTAAAGATGTAACTGAGTTCTGTTAATTAACATAATGGTTTTTGTGAGTTAGCATAATGCATTGAGGTCTGTATATGGATCACCCCACCATTAGCGCCTAGGTAAACCCAACATGCTCTGTTTTTTTTTTTTCTTTTTTTTTTTTGTTGTTGTTGCTTTACATGAATATGGTCTGTAAAATAGAATATTGATTCACATGTCAACAAATGTTCACCGGTAGAAGCTAATATATGTTCACAAATTAACAAGTCAATGTTTAAAAAAAAAAAAACAAAAGAAAAAGGAAAAATAGAATTGAGACTAATAAATTGCTTCTTTTTTTTCAATACGTAATTTATGTGATAAATAAGAGATTCCATCTATGGAGTCCAAACACGTCACTATTATATCAACTTTTGTGTTTTATATACTGTATTTAGTGTTTGTAAATTTTAATAGTTGATTGTTTGGGTATTAGCTCAATTGTTGATGATATCAACCAAAGTTCCATCAGTTCATGAATGGGAAACATAAAACACACTATAATCCTCAAAGAGTTGGAATTCATAAATATCATAGCAAACATGGGTACACTTTTACATGTATCTTTACAGGTGAATAAGAATAAATTCATCTGTTGTTCTCTTTTTATATGTTTTTATATCTATTTATTTCTTATCACATCTGTTTGTGTATGAGTTATGTTATGAGTTTAGAAATCAAATGGTGTCAATGTCTCCACTTCTTACTTTGTTGCAGGAAATTTTTCATAGAATTTTCAATTGGGAAATACTTGGATGAAAACTATGCTCCAGACCTCAAAATATCAGACATTGGTTACGTCAACCTGAGAAGCAAAAACTAATATGCTCATGGAATATTTACTTGATAATGATTTGAAGAGATTTTTTAAGTTGAAAAGGGGGCCATGAAAATGAAAGTTCTTACAAAATGCACTAAATCAAAAATCATTTTTTAGTTATCCTTAGTTACAGACATGAGTGGGTCATATGAAGTGTGAGACTGGCTGGATTTGAAAGAAAACATATTGTCAATTTATTGAATTTGTAAAAATTATGGTAGGGAGGTGCTCTTGTGAGAGACACTCTCACCTTACTATGAAAGATAAGGTGGGGGCCCTCACATCCATATCCAATGCCAACAACTCAAATACGAGGGCCTCCACCTTTATCTCTCATAGTAAGGTGAGAGTGTCTCTCACAAAAGCACATCCCTTTAATTATAGCTATCGGATTGTGTTAAATCTGACTTCATTGATGTTTAATTTAAGATTCATTGATGTTACTAAATTACAAATCTCTGACATTGAAGGAAATTTTAATGATCAAACTCAAATGGATATGTTGCGAAACAAATAATTAATGGGCACACCAATGGAGGGTGAGGGAAAGTAATGAAGAGTTAATTTGAAGTTTCTTCAGGAAGGTTAATCCATGTCCAATGTGTAGCTACTTTGAGTTGTATTTAGGAAAGGAACAACAAAAGGTTCCTTTGCTTCCTCGAAGATCTGCAAGGTGATATCGTCAACATAGACAATTGAATCTAAATCACCATAGACAATTGAATCTACAACTAGATCTTTTGTTGCTTCTCGTTTTTCACGTTTAAATCTATTTTAGTTTTCTCAATTCTTTTCTCACATTGGTTATCTTCTACTTTAGGTTAATGTAACTTGATTTTTCTTTTCATTGAAGGTAATAAATAACTCATTGATTTTTTTTATTAGGGCTACACTCTAAACTACCTCTATCGATTTTTCATTTTAGACCTTTAAATTATAACTACCACTAATTAGGTTGCCAGTGCTCAGCACGGGGGCCTTTTTGCTAGTAAACAATTAGGAAAAGAAGACGATAGAGAATATAAAGAAATCATGCCTTTTCAAGAATGCTGAACCATCAAATTCTGGCATTTCGCAATTTTCTGGTTGCCATCGAAAGCCTTCATAGGAGAAATCAGTACGTTGGGTCAATCTACAAGCCCACATCTCCGATAACCACTGCTTACAACCAAAACCAGAATATAGGGGCCATCTGCTTTCCGCCACCCATTTGCCCTTGGCATAGTTACACCCTGTCAGAATCTTTTAAGGCTGTTAGATACAAATCAAAATGTGTACATAAGAAAATTGGACAAAGGATTCACTTGGACGGTGAAATCTACCACACTAAAGTACACCTGTCTGGGTTTTTGTCTTATTTGCTGAATATTCTCAATTCCATGCAATCTGAAAGTGCTCTCTTTCCCTTTGTGAATAATTGAGGGGATTGCAGCACACACCAATATCAATTTTTTTTCTTTTTCTTTTTCCTTCTCATTTTGTTCTTGAGAAGCTATACTGTGTACACAAAGTACCTGTCAGAAAGGGAACATGTGGGAAGCTAGTGGATCCATTGGTGTGGGGTGGGTTGGAGTTGGCTAACCAATAATGTCAATAACTACTTTGATGAATAACATGTTAACATAATATCAGAAATCTGGAATTTTGTGTTCAATCCAATTTACCCAATAAACAATCAATTAATTAAACCCCAAAAATGATTTAAAAGAATGAAGAATTTGTAAGCCATGTCCATGTGATGATGCGAAAGTATATAATATGTATTCTCAATTCGTATCCAATAATCAATGATATAACCTAAATAACACCATGCCTATATGCACATAGTGCAAAATATATAAATAAATAAGGTGATGAAAATTTCATGAGCTACTCAGTGGGCCCACTTATGAAAAATCTAAACATTCAAGGCATCAGATTCACCTCATTGTCCCCGCTATCAGAATGCTAAATTTCAAAACTCAAAGTTCTGGAGAGATCAATCAGACAATGGACCTAGATCGTATTGGAGTGAAATTTCTTGCAGAAAAGGAGGCATTTCCTTGTGGCCCATTGATGATTTCAAGGCCCACCAATGTTGTCTACACAGTAAAGATAGGGCAAAGAACGTAGAAGAGTTCCACAAGAATTTAGTGAGCCCGGTCAGTGGGCCCACCTGTAAACATCTAAATCATTGAAAAAATGACCACATTATTTGGTGTCTCCTCATCAGATTTCACTTACATGACTCACTTTTTAAACAATCAAATAAAATATTATAACAAATCCAATGTTTTTGTATAGATTAATATTTGGGCCTAGATCGAATTGAGTAAAAACTTTTTTTACAGAAAATAGGGAAATTTCTGTGGGGTTTACATTTTTCTTAAGTGGAAGTCATTTTCATTTTCCTTAAGTGGACCCACTTAGAAGGATCAGGCCTAGAGGATTCGCATTCCAAGCCTGTTCTGTTTATTTCTCAAGTGGGCCACACTAAGAAGCGTCACAAAATACTCATGTCTGGGAGCCCTAGAGGATCCTGATTCAGACTATATAAAGGGAGGAATTGCAAGAGGCATGCCCTTTGTGAGCAACAGAAAGACAAAGGTCAAGAGATTGGATTGCCAAACCGCCCTAGTGGGCAAGAGGAAGAGTGGCGAGGAACTGGAGAAGAAAAGGGGGTATAAAATGAACCTTTCATGGCCTTTTGGCTAGGGACATGAAAAGTGAGTTCCTTTCTTTATCTTTTGGAAGAAAATAAAAGACACAAATGCCCTCATTACTTTGCCTCCCCCTGAAACCCGTATAAAAAACATAAAAAACTGTTCACAATCATTGCCTTTAATTAGAAGGCTAGAAAACTTTACTGAGCTGTTGTTTGACAGATAACTAATCCACCAGCCCCTCTTCTTATTTAGAGGAACCCACCAGGTACTCTTTCTGGCAGATTTTTCAGTTTCATTTATGCATAGTTCATCTTTACATTACCATTATCTTGTTAAGCAGGCCCAAGGCCCATGAACATATCCTGTCCATAATATCATATCTCACGTGGATATTGATTGGGTCAACTTGTAATAGCTGTACATATTCTCTTAATTAGATTTTCTCTTGTAATTAGTTAGTTTCCTAAAGTTAGAATAGCAATTGATGTAATTAGCTAGTTTCCTAACTGAGAAGCCTTGATTGAGGCATGTAATACTCTATATATTGAGGTTTGATTTCCAAAGGAAGACACACAGAAATAATACAGATTAAGAGAAAGTTTATTCCAAGTTCTGTGATCATCAATTTGTCATGGTATCAGAGCGGTCTTAATCTTAGACATCCTCCAAAGCTGTAAGGGAATAGGGTTAGAGAGAATAAGTCTCTCTCGTGCATCAAATAGATCCAGGATCTATTTTCAAGAAATTTCCAGCGACACAGTGCCAGCGTCATCTTCTTCCTGCGTCAACGAAGTCTTGTTGGTGGCCCACTCTTGATCGATCAGATCAACTTCAGAAATCACCCATCCATGGTCGCCTCATATTTCCAAGCATATTAGTGATTTTTTCAGAATTTTTCAGAGACTCAAGGTTGGTGTTTTACTCATTCTCAAGATTTTCCAGAAATTTAGATTGTTTTCATCAAGACCATCCAGAATCTTGGATACTCAGTAGAATCAATTCAAACTTGGTTCAGTAGAAGCCAAAATAGAGGGATATCATAGATCTGTTGTCTGATCTGGAGCTAGATCCTTAAGTGGGGCCCACGTAGTGGAAAAACAGCCACTGTCCAGTTCGTCTGGGCTGTTTTTGACACAGATTATTGCTGTTTTTTTTGTTCTGTCTCTCTCTGATTGGTTGGATTGTGGTTCCTTCACACAGGGAAGACATCCTACATAGTTTCTCTTGTCTGTGGCCAGTCCTTCCTCCGTTCAAATTGATTTGTTTCCAATTTCGGTTGCAATGGAAAAATCTAAGGTCACATTGATTAAATTTACGGGAAAGAATTACCCTGCCTGGTCTTTCCAATTTCAAATATACCTAGAAGCTAAGGAACTGTGGGGATTTGTTTCTGGCACGGACCCTAAACCCACTGAGGATGAGAAGAAGATCTCCTCTTGGCATACTAAAGATGCCAAAATCAAATCCTGGATTCTGGGATCCGTTGAGCCTCATCTGATCATGAATCTCAAGCCTTACTCCACTTCTAAAGCCATGTGGGGGTATTTAAAGAAAGTATACCATCAAGATAACTCTGCACGACAATTCCATCTTGAATGTGCAATTGCTGAATATACACAAGGGACCTTGTCAGTACAGGACTACTATTCAGGATTCCGTACACTGTGGTCGGAATACGATAGTATTAAATATGCGGATGTGGCTGACAATGTATTGGCAGTAATCCAAGACCTTCAGGCCTCTAGTCAGCGAGATCAATTTTTGATGAAACTACGGAATGAATATGAAAGTGTCCGATCTGCCCTAATGAATCGGACGCCCTTACCTTCCTTGGATGTCTGCTTGAATGAGCTCTTACGTGAAGAACAGCGCCTTACGACCTCAGCTCATATTGCTCAACAAAAGACTGAAACCTATTCAGTCGCGTTCTCGGCAAATAAAACTTCTCAACCTCCGCCTCGAGACTTGAGCAAAACCTAATGCTACAGTTGTCAGAAATTTGGGCATCTTGCATCTCAATGCAAACAAAAAGTCTGCAGTTACTGTAAAAAGTCAGGACATATCATCTCTGAATGTCGCCGCCGCCCACCACGTCCGTCGACGCAGTATCAGAATTCACAGTCTCAGACTCCACATGCTTATGTGGCTTCCTCGGTTATGCCTGTTCCTACATCTGCCACCCCACAGCCTGGGCCATCATCATCTCTCACTCCTGAATTGGTTCAACAAATGATTATCAATGCCCTCTCTGCTTTTGGTCTCTCAGGTAAGTCCCCTTCATCTTCTACTTGGTTCCTTGATTCCGGGGCGTCTAATCATATGACGTATTCCCACACCCCTTTCTCCAATATGACAAATTACAATGGCCATCTTCAAATACAAACTGCTGACGGCGGACATGTTCCCATTACTGCTATTGGAGATATCCATGGTCCCATTCCATTGAAAAATGTTTACCTTTGTCCTAATTTAACTTCCAACCTATTGTCAGTCGGGCAACTTGTTGAAAATAATTGCAACATCTCTTTTTCTTCTTCTGGTTGTGTTGTGCAGGACCAGATGTCCGGGAAGGAGATCGCGAGGGGGCCTAAGTGTGGACGCTTGTTTCCGTTGGATTTTTCTAAATTTTCTAGGAATCAATTTGACAATAATGTGTTTTGTTTTTCTCTTAGAGATAACTGCCGGTTGTGGCATAATAGACTTGGACATCCTAATTCTAAGGCTTTGTCCCTTATGTTAAATTCTGGATTATTAAATAAATCTATTGGTTTATCTTCTTGTGTGCCTTTTGATTGTGCTACTTGTAAAATGGGAAAGAGCAAAACTCTTCCATTTTCTCATTCCACTTCACACACCTCTCAATGTTTTGCTTTAGTTCATAGTGATGTATGGGGAATTGCTCCGGCTCTTTCCCACGCTCACTATAAATATTTTGTGACTTTTATTGATGATTTCAGTCGGTTCACATGGGTTTACTTCCTGCATTCCAAATCTGATGTTTTCCATGTTTTTAAGAAATTTCTGGCTTATGTTGAAAATCAATTTTCCACATGCATTAAAATCTTGCGATCTGATTCAGGCGGGGAATATATGTCCTCTGATTTTCAACAATTTTTGCAAAACAGAGGTATTATTTCTCAAAGAACTTGTCCTTATACTCCACAGCAGAATGGAGTCGCTGAACGAAAAAATAGACATCTCCTTGATGTCACTCGTTCCCTTCTCCTTGAATCATCAGTTCCTATCCGTTTTTGGGTTGAGGCGTTGGCCACCGCAGCTCATCTTATTAATCGTATGCCATCCCATTCGCTTGACAATCAGTGCCCATATTATCGCTTATACAAGACATCTCCATCCTATGATGATCTTCATGTTTTTGGCTCAGTTTGCTTTGTACATTTGCCTCCTTCTGAACGGACCAAACTTACAACTCAATCCGCTCAGTGTGTTTTTTTAGGATATGCACCCTTCCAGAAAGGGTTCCTTTGCTATGATCCCCACATTCGTCACATCCGTATTTCTAGGAATGTCGTCTTTTTTGAAAACAAGTATTTTTTTCAACAACATCTTGATCCTCCAGACGACTCCTCTTTAGTTTCCTTACCTGGTTTTTCTGATGACACATCTATTGTTCGCTTTAATCCTAACTTTGTGTATCACCGACGGACCACATCCGCGCCTCCCAGGGATTCCCCTCCAGATCTTCCTCCAGCATCCGGTCCACCTCCAGCATTTGGTCCATCTGACCTTCCTACATTGCGTCGCTCCACTCGCATTTCGGTACCTCCTGACCGCTATGGGTTCTCCCATACTTCCTTAATGGCCACTTTGTCCTCTTCTTCCATTCCCCAATCCTATTTTCAGGCTGTGCAGGACAAGTGTTGGAACCAGGCTATGCACGATGAATTGGCTGCTTTAGATAAAAATCATACGTGGGATATTGTCCCCTCTCCTGTGGGTGTCAAACCTATTGGGTGCAAGTGGATCTTTTCTCTCAAGTTAAAATCAGATGGCACTCTAGATCGATATAAGGCGCGCCTTGTTGCTGTCGGAAATCGGCAGGAATATGGCATTGATTATGATGAAACTTTTGCTCCCGTCGCCAAGATGACCACCGTACGCATAATTCTTACTGTTGCTGCATCTCAGTCCTGGCCTCTCTATCAAATGGATGTCAAAAATGCGTTCCTTCATGGTGATCTCAAAGAAGATGTTTATATGCGTCTGCCTCCGGGGTCCTCTTCTGGGAAGGGTATGGTTGCTAAGCTCCGTCGTTCTCTCTATGGTCTGAAGCAAGCTCCTCGCGCATGGTTTGAGAAATTTCACGATGCTCTTCTCCGCTTGGATTTTCATCCCAGCCAGTATGATCCTTCTATGTTCTTATATCATGCTCCGTCCGGGATTACTGTGCTACTGGTCTACGTTGATGACATTGTCATTACTGGACCCAATGCCCATATGATTCAGGAACTCCAAGCTTCTCTTAATCAAACATTTCACATGAAGGATCTCGGCCCCTTACACTATTTCCTTGGTCTCGAAGTTCATCAATCGACTAAAGGTATAGTTCTTAATCAGCATAAATACACGGTTGACCTTATTGCCTTGGCTGGCCTTACTGCTTCAGCTCCAGTCGATACGCCGGTCGAGCTGAATGTCAAACTCAGTAAAGAGGAGGGTGACCTTCTTCCAGATCCTACCACCTATCGTCAGTTAGTTGGTAGCTTGATCTACCTCACGATCACTCGTCCTGATATCTCATATGCGGTCAACCTAATGAGTCAGTTCATGACTGCTCCTCGTCATCTTCATATGGCTGCTGTTCGCCGCATCATTCGGTATCTTATTTGCACACCGTCTCGCGGGTTGTATTTTCCATCCAACAATCTTCTCTCTCTCAAAGCACATTCAGATGCTGATTGGGCTGGTTGTCCAGATACTCGCAGATCGACGACAGGATGGTGCATGTTTTTGGGTAATAGTCTGATTTCCTGGAAATGCAAGAAACAAGGAACAATTTCCAAATCCTCTACCGAGGCTGAGTACCGCGCCATGTCTGCTGCTTGCTCCGAAATTCTTTGGCTCCGAGGTCTTCTATCTGACATTGGATTTCCAGCAGACGACGCTACCCCCCTCTATGCAGATAATACCAGTGCAATTCGGATTACTGAAAATCCAATTTTTCATGAACGCACTAAACACATCGAAGTTGATTGTCATTTCATACGCAATGAGCTTAAGCGAGATGTCATCAGCCTTCCGCATGTTTCCACTGAGCTTCAACTTGCTGATATCCTTACTAAAGGTCTTCCGCGTCCTCGCCATCAATTCTTGGTTGGCAAATTAATGCTTGTTGATTCTCCCGCATTAATTTGAGGGGGGGTGTTAAGCAGGCCCAAGGCCCATGAACATATCCTGTCCATAATATCATATCTCACGTGGATATTGATTGGGTCAACTTGTAATAGCTGTACATATTCTCTTAATTAGATTTTCTCTTGTAATTAGTTAGTTTCCTAAAGTTAGAATAGCAATTGATGTAATTAGCTAGTTTCCTAACTGAGAAGCCTTGATTGAGGCATGTAATACTCTATATATTGAGGTTTGATTTCCAAAGGAAGACACACAGAAATAATACAGATTAAGAGAAAGTTTATTCCAAGTTCTGTGATCATCAATTTGTCATATCTTGCCTCAGAAGTCACAAGCAAAGAGAGGCCAGAGAAAGGGTGCAACCATCGAAAATAAATAAAGAAGGTCAAAAAGCAAAGATTAAACTAGTCATGTTTTGATACTGAATTCAAAAGGGGAGGGTGCAGAGAGATAGTAGCATGCCTTGGACGTTTTAAAAGGGGAGAGTGCAGAGAGATAGTAGCATGCCTTGGACATGACATGACATGAGAGAGAGAGAGAGAGAGAGAGAGAGAGAGTAGAAGACAAAATGGTATAAATCAGCATTACTCAAACCATTTTAAAGTTGATTTACAAAAAAGTGGAATGCCCTGAGTGATAGGGAAGGGCAGGGAGGGGAAGATGAAGTGAAAATGGTAAAATATACTTTAAAATAGTCGTTCTTTAATGTTGTTTTGGAAAAGGAAGGTGCAACAAACATGCATGTGCACACACAAAACATATATAAAAAATAATATCAAAGAAACAACAGAGGAAACAGACATAAAACGCTTCACCTTTCTCCTCCACAAGAGGTGTTATTGAATTATCATCCACTTTTTTCTCGTCAGGAAACCTTGCAGTCACAGAGTCCATTGGTGCAGCCCCAGAATCTTTATCTTGATAACTTACTGTTTCTACCTCAGTTGCATGCAAGAGTTGTGTGTTTATCTCACCTTGTTGAGTTTTTGTTTCTTTGTCTATGGCCACATAAGAGAAGTCTTCCTCAATGTTAGCCTCATCTTTTAGGGAAGTTAAGTTATTAGATGGAGAAACATTAAAAATCACTGCACAGACACATGGAAATCCAATAGTAAAAAATAAGTAAAATTCTTTTGGCCATTGAAATCAACAACCATGTTAATATATGTGACCTATGGGACAAACCTGGAGAAGTAAGGACTTTCAACTGTTTCTGCGGAGGGAGAGTAGTGACAAGTGGGGTTTTCTCCCATGCCAAAATAAGGATGGCTGTGAAAGTTAGAGTGGTGAGAATAAGAGAGAGCCATTTACCTCTCAATCCATTAAAACTTATTCCACCTTTCATTCTCATATAATGGTACCAGAAATATGCTCTGCTTTTGACCTTTCTAACTTGAACTCAAGCTCATCCCCTTGTTGCCTCAGATGATGTCCTTATTCAATTCTCTACTGTGAAAAAAATGCAATTCTTTACAACAATATTCATAATCTTTTCTCGACAAAATTACTTGTCCGGTAACTAACCATACACAAATTTATTTACACCACTGTTGTTCAAAATGTAAGATCATCCATTGAGTTTCATAACAAGAAAAGATGAGTAATATTATTCATCAAAATGATAAGATTGGCAATGACCCTTCATTTAAATGTTTGCTTAAACAGTTCGACAATTAGATTTGTGGACGAATGCATAAGAATAAGAGTGATAAGAAAAAACATTTATGGCATATAAGTATATAACTTAATGGCATTATCGAAGATTTATAGGTAATCTTTTGATTACAAAATGAATAATTAATGGTTGAGGAATTGGCAAGAAAAGTGGAATTTCCCTCAAATTTAAGATGCAGAAAACTCACTCAGGTCAAACCATTCAGGCATAATGCCTTTGAGGTGCCTGCCTAGGAAAGATAAAACACCTCAGACCTAATGTTATTAATAAAGATAATTATTAGGTGCAGCCTCCTCTGCTCCAGTAGTGAGAGGTCCAATCCCTCCATCAAATGTCTTTATGAAAAGGTATAAACCTTTTCTTATTGTTAGATGACAAGAATCAGAAGACAATTATGGTAACATGGGTTGCTTTTATAACCATCCTCTTAGTTTCCTGACGTGTGTGTAGAAATTCGAATCATTGTGATACACTGCAATATAGCACACTATAGGTTATACTTCTACTCTAGAGATGGAAGTATTTAAAAGTGATCGAATAATTCAACACAAGCAAATTCTTCCATGCGGAGCCCATAGTTTGTCATTGATCACCGGTTCAAATATCAATCCAAATTCCAAAAAGAGATTTGATTGTTGGTTTGAGGTGCTTTATCACTTGGTAATCCACTTTTAGCTTGAGGCAATGACCTCAATTCAGTGCATTGGTGAATGACAATAACATGAGTGGCAATTCATGGAGTGGTTTTCCCCTATTATGAATGATAACCACCTTATAAATAATCAGTGGCATCTTCTTGGATGAGTCATAATTAGAAATTGCAACTTCATGGCAGAATAATGTTGAACCAACTTAGCTCTAATTATTAATCTGATTTCATTGTGTTACTTTCTCTATGATGCTAGTCTGATTAATGGACCATACATATTTATTTCACATCTTTTACTCTTGTTTCCTTTAACTGTTCTATCCTTCCGACTTTCTTCGTCTTGCTTGTATGTGAGCATGCGCTTCCTTAAAGTATCTTATGTATGTGTGCCGGTGTCTGCGTGTTTAAGATATCTTATGTATGTTGGAAACCATTTTGATCAGTAATTCATTTTTAAGGTATCCAAAAGAGCCCTTTTGTGGGTGTCAAAAATTTTTTTGTTAGTTTCTTCTTGCATGTGTGCTTTTGTAACATACTAACATGTATCACTCATGGATCCTACATATGCAATGTTAAAAAAGATCATAACTGTCAATTTGTATGCATGATCATGGATTGGCTCTGGCCCAAAGGTACTCTATGGTCATGTTCATGTAATGCCGAGGATTCCATGATACTTTAAGTAAACACTCTTCTTTTCCACATACACAAATTCTCCATAGTTTGGTGTGCTTTTTCTCCATGGAAGGAGGAAGATTTTGAAGCAATTTTCATTGATTCCTAAAAATAAAAATAAATAATAAAAACATTTTCCTTGATTCCTAAAAATAAAAATAAAAAATAAAAAAACTTTTTCTATTTGTGTGTCTGTAGGTGTGGTTTGGAACTGCTTTTCCCTAGAGTGCGGAATCATAGCGTTACACAAACAAGCATTATAGGGATAATTCTGACCATCTATCATGGCATAAATATTACCAACAATCACATTCACCAAAATGATTCTCACCAATCACTTGTCAGGTTGTTCGATTTCAATGTGAATTTTGAGCTACAACCGGTCATTTGTAGTATTGTGGCCTAATAGATGGGCAAGCAATTGGATTGATTGCAGAATACAGATCAAAACACTCCTCTTTTGTGTAAAAATCCAAAACTAGAACAAACAGTTGGAAAGAAAAAAAAGAGAAGAAATAGCACCTATCCAACACTTAGGTTTGGCGATCAGGCAGGGATATATCAAAGAAATTCTCGCAAGTTCCAAAAAAACCATAGTTAATAAAAAATTACAGAAAGGGCCCTCAAATATAAAAGCCCGTCAAAGCTTCTCAACATGCCCATTCAAGTGGTGCATAAATGTTAGTACACGCAGGTTAGAGAAAACAACAGAGAGTTGTCTTTTGGTAACCATTGGTAAGAAAGCCAGCCACATGATTCCCAGATCGTGTATGTTATAGCTATACTTCCTTTTTCATCACTTTTTCTTGAATAACGTGAAAACCTACTTTAAAAGGGAAACAAAAAAATATCCTAAGATACTGAACTGAGACATGACCCGTATACCAATGCCACTATAAAGGATATTGTGCCACCTTCTAAAGATTAAGGAACTAATATCCTTCAGAAAGTCCAGGAAACAGAAATTGTTGCTTTCATGGCCACCATCAATCATCTAGCCTGACCTCAGGTCATAAAAGACACATCAAGATGTAAAAAAAAAACAAAAAACAAAAAATTGACACTGCAGTTATATGCAGGCAGCTAACAGATACAAGACTAAGAGGAAGCTGAGGTACATGCAAAATAGATAATAAAGACAATGCAGGAAATGCTTTAATGGACCCTCTGCCCACAATTGAGTTGAATGAACCATTAGCAGCCCACCTCCATGAGAAATGGAGTACGTGATGAAAATGTGTGTGCATAACAGTTATATGTCCTTTAGACCCTGAATCAGTGATCCATCCAGGACTAGTGGATGACGTGAAACCCATATATGCCGCCAGTCTACTAGAAAAGGCACATGAAGTCATACCGATTTTTCTTTTTCTTTTTTGTTTTTTTTTTTGGTAGAAGAAGTCATACCTATTGATGATGCTGCATCCTCCAATTCTTGAGGTCTCTCTGATTTCACTATGCCTAATCTGCTCTTCTTTATTTGATGATTCATGTTTAAGAAACAAGTTCACTGGTTTTTTCTGATTCAATTGTACCAGAAAAATTATTTCTAGCGGCCAACCAACTAATTCCTAACATACATCACGAGTATGTTGATACAAGCCACAAAAGTGTACAATGGTCCTAGTCCTTAACAATATTGGACAGTCCACAACAGTGCCCACCACCACCACCACTGCAACCAACCTAACCACCTCAATGATCTTGACCTTGATTACCATCACCGTGACCACCACCACAACCATCAATGGCACTAGTTAGGCTGATCGATCATATATGCTAGGAGTTTAAAGGCGGACAATTGGTTAACATCATTTTATCTCCCATTTTTCACTTTAGAGAAGTGTGAATACTGTTCCCAAAGCTGCAAGTGGATCTTGACTTAGTATCTCTGCACCTACTGCCTCATAATCTGAATTCAGACCTCTAAAAAGATAAATGATATGCTGGGTTTCTAATTCTTGTTCCTGTTCATTTGTATAACAAGCTAAGTTCATGCAACATCCCTCTGAGCTTAGCATAAAATCCCAGGGGAAAATTACCCTGTTTGAACTGTGACAACTCTCTTGTTAACTGATAGACCAATGCATTATTCTTAGCATGTTTGATGTGCATGGGCAGCAGAAATAGAATCTCATAATTCTTTGGCAGTTTGACTGAAGCAAAAATTAGCTGAACTTCATCCTGCATGGATATTTTCAGCTTCCAGTCTCTGTATTCTGGATCATCCATAGGTGGTTATACAATCCAGTCATACCCTTCATCTTCACCTCTTTAACAATCCTTCGGTAGAGCTCATTTGACCTTGAACTCCTATGTATTCTATACAAACCTATGATGCACGGATACTTCAAAATGGGCAATATATCGTGTCGTATCGTATCCGATACTTTCCTTTTCATGTGTAAAATCCGTGTCCCTGTCGCGTCTATGGCGTGTCCTTGCCATATCCACGCCGTGTCTGGGCATCATAGATACAAACAAACAGACCCTAAATGTCATTGTAACATCTACTGTGGAATCTAAAGAAACTCTTGGGTACTTTCTTTGACTTGAATGGTCTCTGTTCTGTGGTACAGGCTACAAGTTCCAACTAATATGGTATAGAGACAGCTTTGGCAGGTGAGTGCAAAGGAAATTGACCGGACCTTATGGCAAGCTTTCATTAACAAGAAAATACATGCTTTTCGAATTGGACATCTGCAGATTTTTTGAGGAACTGGGTTACTCTATTTCTGTAAACTTTTAGAACAGAGAATTGTATGTCTTCTCCATTGTGACCAAATGGAGACACAGAACTAATTTGTTGGGTTCTGGCATTCTACTCAGAGAATGAAATGGGTATGAAATAGAAAATGGGAAAGATCTCAGCCCTGGGGGTTTCTAATAAGGAAAATGCAATGCATGCATATATATATGCTTACATTATTCATGTAAACCATCAGATTAAAACTGCACCGCATGATAGCTAGAAATTCCCCAATGAATAGGTGCAGCACAAACAGCATGCTTGAACTCCTACTGTGCCAATAGTGTTTTCTTCTTCATCATTCCATGGTTCAATGGTGAATATCACTCTATAGGGCCATCACCTATAATGGGGAAACTTTTGATAATGGTGCCTCCATGAAGCACAGGCACAATGTAGAGATTCTGGAAGCATAAAAGACATGAATATGGTAAATTCTTTATATTAAAGAATGACATAAATGTTAAAATTGGAATCTTGGATATAAGAAGGAAAAAGGAAAGGCCATGGGGATGTTTAGCCTGCCAGAATTTCATAGAAATACACAAGAAAGCCCATCTTCACATTTACAAAAGTTGTTTGGAGAACCTATTTCCATTTTCTTTCGTTTAGCACATTATACCCACATTCCACCTCCTAAGATTCCAATGCAGGCACTGAAATAATAATTCCTGGATTTCCATAAGAAAACCCACTTTTATTTTTATCAATTTCCTTCAAATTTCATAGATCCAAAAGCCTCTATGCTAAAACTCTTTCACAGTTATTTCAAACTTCATAGAGCCCCCACCCTTGTTCACAATTATATCAAACAAGTCGTAGTAGTTTCAATCTAGCCCTGGGATCATCACCCATTACATGATTCCATCTTCTAAACTTCCAGTGCAAGCACAGAGATACAACTCCTGGATTTCCATTTATATTATATATATAAAAAAAAAAAACCCACATTGTAATTTATCTATTTCTTTTAATTTCATAGACCCAAGCAGCCCCTGAGCTATAACCCTCTTAAGAGTCATTTCAATCTTCCCAGAATTTCCATCAGCATAAAAGTCCCAATCTAGCCATGGGATCCTCAGCCATTGCATGGCAACCTACTCAAATTTTCCATAAAACACCTCTCCATGCTTTTCCTCTCTCCACATTCTTTAATTTCTGACTGTAATATATTATGATCATGGGTTTTCCATTACTGACAGAAAACACCCCAAAAATGCAATTTTCTAACTGTTTATGCCACTAAAAAGAAGCAAAGAGAATCCTCATCTAGAAAGTTCCCATTTCCATTTCAGACAAAATGCAAACAAAACCCAGATAAACAAGACAAAAATCAAAGATAAATTGAAACATGACAAGGATGGGCCTAATAGAGAAAGATAAAACCACACCCACATCGTGGCATGTCGAAAAGATGTATATCTATGGAGAATGATGGAGCTGCAGTTCCGTACCTGAGATGGAGAGGCGTGAGGAATGCGGCCTTTCTCCCAAACGCGTTTAAACATCCGGATTTCACGTTAGCAAAGCAAGCAGAGGGAAAGTAGAATTGTTGTAATAAGTGGCGATAACTTGGGTTCTTCTCTTTCAACCTATGTTAGGGACAGTTTGAATGTACGAAGTACGGTTAGGATAAGCATTAAATTAAGGAAGAAAAAATTATTTAAGGAAGAATAAATTATAAGGTGTTATGCTGGTGTTTTATTTTTAGTTGTTTTGTTTGAAATTTTTTTAACTTTTTTATAGAAAAGTTGAGATTTTTTTGTTTTTTAGTGGAGAAAGAAGTTGCTTTTTTTTATTTTATTTTTTTTAAGTTCGGAGAGAATTTTGAAATTGTGTGATATGGGCCCTTGTCATTTCTTGTCTGGATTCACTTTATTTCACTATAATTAGTTAAATGCCAAACACACCTAAGAGAAAACAGCTGGAGATTTTTTTAAAAGTTGTGGGCAGTTTTCATCACAGCCAAACAACCCCGGAAACTAGAAATGGATTTATTTATTTTCCATTATTTTTTTTCTAAATCAAAACTAGGAATAGTTAATATAGAAAAAAAAATATATTTATTAAATCAAAAGGCATTCTTCAATCCTTAGTGTATTGAACCTCCTCTCTGCCTTCTTAATCCCGCTCCGCAAACGCATGAGGGAGTTTTCGAAGCACAACCGTCCTTGGAATGCAGTTCGGCTGAATATGGAGCGAACCGTGCAGAATCTTTGGTTTTTTGTTCATTTTTTTTTTTTTTTTTTTTTTTTGTAAGCTTGACATTTATTTTTTAAATGAAGAAACTTCTTTTGACTGATTGATTAATTATTATTTATTTTATTTGATCAAGTTGCAAAGTTAAACTTTTTCTTTCATCTTTTATATTTAAATATAAGATATATTTGTTTTTATTAATTAATTATTTATAAATCCACAAGCATTATATTTTATAAGCTCTCCCAACATAAAATTATTTTAAAATTTAACGTTTCGGTCCTCCAACCCCCGCTTGACGCTTTGGGCACCTAGCTTCAGTATAGGCTGGCAAAATGTTACGTGACAATAACCCAACCCGATTTTGATTTGTCAATCCCAACCCGCCAAACATCCCAGTCGGTCAAAAGTGAGGGCTTCCAGACCCGTATAAAAACGGATTGAGTTAGTGTTGGCCGGCCTAACCTGGCAGACCCCTCTATTAAGTTAGTTAATCCTAACGGACAAATTTTCAAGTTTGAGAGATATTTGGAGTTCTTTCCGTTTACAACTCTTCGTGAACCACGTTAATGACTTTCCAGTTTCCAGTTTTCAGTTTCCAGTTTTCACTTTCCGATTTCGTTTCAACTATTATTAGTAGTTTCCAAATCTCAATCTCACTTGAAACTTTTAGAATTTCGCGGGCTATACATATCTTCTTCTTCACTGCAGTTCTGCACTTTTGCTCTTCAAATTCAACTCACGTCTCCAAGTCTAAGCTTCCTAAGTTCCAGCTTGTAAGTCTGCAAATTCTCTTCAAGTTTTTCTGCAACTATAGGTTCTGAAAGTTTTTTCTTTAGCATGTCAACTTTTTATGCAGGTTATTCTATCTTTTATTTTCGTTGTTTTTTCTTTTTAAACCCTTACCTTACTTTTAGCCGTTTCAGACGAAGATTTGAGTGATTTTGTTGCTGTAGAATAGCAAGATTTTGATTTCTGAGATTAGACGTTCAACAACATGTCCTTCGATGTGGTTGTGGGTCTTTGTTCCTTTATTATGCTAGGATGCATATGTTTCCCTGCATATCGTCTCAATATTTTAATTGCCCGTTACTTCCAGTTCCTATTGGAGAATGACATCTCAAACATATTGTAGAAGGGGACCTTTTGGGGTTGTTTTGGGGTTGTTGGTGTTTGTCGTTTCTCTCCTCTATGTTCAGTGACTACGTTACTTCTAAACCTAGGCTTTTGAATCTTGAGGCTATGTTCAGTGATTACGTTCCTTCTAAACCTAGGCTTTTGAATCTTGAGTCTATGTTCAGTGATTACGTTCCTTCTAAACCTAAGCTTTTGAATCTTGAGGCTAAAGTGCAAAACCATGATCGTCATTGTGGTGATTTTTGTTCCATCTTTCAACTGTGTTAGATATGTTCTTTGGGTTTTTGGGGCTTGATGATGGTGTTGGATTGGTGGTTTTTATTTTATATGTTTTAAAGGGTTTTACCTTAAATTGATTGAGCATAATTTCTATGTATGTCATATTCGAATTTCAATGGCTATCACTAATGCCTCAGTGCTTTTTAGTACTTCACGACAACATTAGGTATGAGCTGGATTAAGTCTTTAACTTTGTAAATATTTAATGGATTTTTTATGTTGGGCTTAATGAATTCCTTATCTTCTACTGTTAATGGCTTGGTGTCCTGTTGGTATTCTTTAGTTGAGATTTTTTTTATTTTGCGCGATGTTTCAAGAGGTTTGGAGTTTTAATAGAAATTGATTTCTATTACATTGCTAAAAAGCCTTTTCCAATGATTTTACCTTCTATTACCTTATTAATACTATGTTTTTGATAGTGGAGTTTATAATAATCCTTGTTTGTTTTATTGTAAAAGGGAATCTTTTGTCGCTGGTGGTTGTTGAACACTCACAAGTGCGAGGGTGCATAGCAATACATCCTCGTGAAGACGGGGTCAAATCCACAAGGAGCTGTTTCAATTAAGTGCTTTTTAACCTAGCTATCCTAAAGTTAATTCTAACCTAAATAGAAATCTAACAAATTACAAAAGATCACTAATTAACTGAGATTAAAAGTAATTACAAACTTTGAAAAGAAACCTAATTTAAAAACAAACCTAGACTAGCAAACTCTGGCTAAATAAAACCTACAAAAACATAAGATAAAACCAAAACAACCAATTTGATATGATAAAAAATTAGAATTAAATAACTGAAAAATAACTGAGAAATGAAAGTGTTAAAAAGGGTGGAAAATGTATGTAATTCAAGAACTTGGAAATCCACTAATGTGTAAGCATTGAAAATATGGGCGACCTAGCTTCTTCCCCTCTTTTCAGAGTCAGAAAAGGACACAAATATTTGAATTCAAGTCACCAAAATCAACATTTTTCAATGATTACGCTAAAAAAGTATATGATATATCTATTACCGAAAATAACATATCAACGGATTAACTCAAAGAAAACAAACCAACACATCAATTACCCATTATATATATAAAGCGAAGTGGTTTCCAATTGCCAATTCATTGTCAATTTCAGATTTATTTTGACTGTCTTATCATTTTTTACCTCCTTCTAATACCAGGCCCTACTAACTAATGGGCCATTAATCCTACTAAGTAATGGCCCATTTACTATCCAAGTGCAACCCAGAACGTATGTGTTAACTTCTTCCCAACTTTTGCACTCAATCCTTTCCGTTTTTTTTTTCATTAATACTCATTTTATGTCTTATTAGTTCAAACCGATTCAACCTTGACTAGATCTCTTATCAATTCCTGCAAAACGTCTGCATAAGCATAACAATCCTCCCCGACTCCTCTTCTTCTTTCAAGTTCTCTATTTTGCAAACCTCAGATTTGATCTGACTCTTCTTCTTTCAAGTTCTCTTTCTTCATGAGCCTCAGTTCTGATCCGTATGAAATGAATAGTGAAAAAAGAAGTTCTAAATCTCATGGCACCCTCTAAATTGAAGTCCTAACCCTCTTTTCCACAGCAAAATCTACATCTTACAACAAAAATTTGGAGATAAAATTGATGGCCATGGCATAATCAACTTTGTGCACTCACTTGCGCAAATCTCACCCTACACTTTCTCAACCATTGGCAGCACCATCTCAATAGGCACATCGGTCTTGGGAGCCACTTGGTATGAAATATCTATGATGTTTTTTTTTTTAATTTAAGTCTCTAAGAATTAGAGGTTCTTTCGTTACATAATCATGTGCGCTTATTTAACGGGAAGCAGTTTGATCAATGTGATAATCAAAGCCCGTCTCATCAGGTGTGCATTTTTTCTTTCTTTAATCCATTTATATTGTCTTCAACAAAATGTAGTTTGTGTCACATTGTGGATTTAAAGTTCTTGATGTAGATGGAATTTTTTCTTGCTTTCCATTATTTCTCTATGTTTATCCAGTCACTATCTACTTTTGCTCCGATCATCATTCCTATAAAATGTGCAAGGGTCAACAGACTTTCTAGATTGAGCAGCAATGACTCTGATTGGGAGGTAAGCTGCTCTGTTCTAATCTCTCATGTGATTTATGTATTTGGATTTTGAATGCTACCTTGAAAACTTTGAAATGCTTTAGGCTAAGTTGGAAAAAAAAAAAAAAAAAAACTGGATGTGCTTTTGTTTCCATGAACATGTGAGAATATGATACCACTAGCCTTAACTCAAAGTTAAACAACATTCACTAAAAGAAAATGTAGTTTTAGCGTCGAAGTTATACCGGCGGCCACTTAAATTGGACGCTATAACACGACATTACCGCTAAAAATTATAGAAGTCCCGATGAAGTGCGCTGGTGCTGATATCCCTCTCTTCCTCATCGATCCCTCTCTCGCTCTCTCCCTGCTCACCCCATCCTTCTCTGCTCTCTCCCTGCTCAGGCATCGCTCTCTCAGCTCAACGCCGAAACAGATCCCTCTCTTCCTCATCGATCCCTCTCTCGCTCTTTCCCTCATCGATCCCTCACTCGCTCTCTCCCTGCTCACACCATCCCTCTCTGCTCTCTCCCTGCTCACGCATCGCTCTCTCTGCTCGACACCGAAACAGATTCCTCTCTTCCTCATCGATCTTCCAAGGTACGACATCTTCATGCCCCCTTTTTTCTATTTCTTTTACATGCGATTTTCTAGGATTTGGATCTCTCGTCTCGATCTTCTTCGCGTCTTCATGTCTTTCATTTTTAGGGTTTTATCTATTGTTATTGTTATTGATTTACATGAAGCTGTTTGAATTCCATTTTCTGAGCTTTCAGTGCTTGGAATCATTCGAATTGGGTGTTTTTGTGCTTATGATCATGTAAACTGGCCTAAGTTAGAAGGATTCTTTTTCATGCATAGCGATTTTGTTGGATCTGCATTTTTCTGATTTTGTTGGAATCGTTGATTGTGTTTTGATGTGTGCGACAGCTGAGAGCATCGCCATCTTCATCGCCCTCTCCATCTTCCTCGTAGCGGCAGTAGCCAACACCTTCCCCTGCCATCCCCAAAATCCAAACAGGTCTGTCTCCCTCTCCCCTTCTCTCTCCGTCTCCGTCTCTCTTCCTTTCTCTCTCACTTCTTCTTTGTTTTTGTTTGTTTTAAGATCTGGATCTAGGTTTTAAAGGGTTTGTTCTGGTTTGAGTGATTCTGCATTTTTTATTTTTACTTCAATTAGGGTTTTTGGTTTCGACAGGGTTTGATTTGAACCTATTTTTGTTCTGGGTTTGTATTCATTTGTTTGTAGGCCTGTTTTCATTTGTTTTGAAGCTCTCGATATGGGTTTTGATGGTTGTGTTTGATTCTGCATTTCTTTTTCTGAAGTTTTGTGTATATTTGTTTATGGATACCAACTGCTTTTCTTGGCTATATCTATTGGTAACTTCTTTGGGATCCACATACCTAGTTTTGATTCTATTCCACTGTGTAGATAGTTCGTTTCCTCGTTTCATTTTCCTTTGATCTGATAAAAAATGAAGAAGATTGGCAGTGCCGAACCCAAGCTCGAAGATCTCTTCGAATCGAAGAAGCCCGTGAAGAACCCTCTCGTGCCACTTGGTAATTTCATTCTTCTCTTTTCAATGAAACCCTTGAATTGCTATCTCACATAAAAATGACTTTTTTTGCTTTGTTAATGTTATCGGCTTCTTGTTGGGATTTTTCTTTTTTGCTTGGATTTGGATCATTTGAGATTTTTCTCGATTGGGTTTTGTCTTGATTGCCATTCTGCTGCTTCTTGTTTCACAATTATGAAAAGGAATTGATTTTTCCATTTTTTTGTCCAGTGGAATAAGTTAGTTTTGGACCAATTGATTGTTTCTGTCAGATGGGTTTTGGTTTTAGTAGATTTATGCTTCTTTTTTTCAGATTTTTGAAGTATTTTTTTTTTCTGGAATTAGTTGAATATTTGCTTGAATTGCTGCTATTGGTTTGAATTTTTTTTATTGATAAATTGGGGGTTGATTTATGAACTTTGTTAGGTGCAAATTGATGGACTATATCTATCATTGATCACCCACACCTAATTTTTCTCTTTGAAGCCATTAGTTGTGTAGGGGATGCTTGCTAACATCTCAGGGGAAGTTGTGAGGAAAGACATGACATTATGTGGAGTAACCGAGAGCATGACATTGAATAGGGTTGAGTGGAAGAATAGAACTCTCAAAGGTTGACTCAGACTAGATGTATTTAGCACCAGTGCAGATGAGCAGGTGTATATTTTAGTCAACAGGAGGCATTATTTAGCATTTATCATACTCTTAATAGAAAGATTATCCTAATTCTACGCACACATGGTGAGAGAGAGACCTTAGTTTTTGGTTTTTAGTATTTTGTGGGTTGTGTTCTTTGTTAACATAAAAAATATCACTATGTCCATTCAACACTAAAAGCTACATGGAGCTACATCCTGCCATAAATAGGAAGGCGCCACTTCAAGCATCAGATCTTGTCAGAATCAAACAAAAACTGCAAGGTCTTTCAAAGCAGCCAAAAGAGGGGTACACATGAAGTTTTGGGCCGTTTGAACATCATTTGGCCTAACTTCACTCCTCCGACAGCCAGACAGGAGCTCCCGGCAACGATAGTGTCGAAGACTTCAAAACTTCGATCAGAGCCTACGGATGGTCTCATAATACCTCCAAAAGGCTCCATGCCAAACTTCAGGTCATTCCGACAACGTTTGGCCCGACCTCGACGCTGTTGACACCAAAAATGTCACTATGCCCCTTCAACACCAAAAGCTACATGGAGCCACATCCTGCCATAAATAGGAAGGCGCCACTTCAAGCACCAGATCTTGTCAGAATCAAACAAAAACTACAAGATCCTTCAAAGCAGCCAAAAGAAGGGTACACATGAAGTTTCGGGCCATTTCGACATCATTTGGCCTAACTTCACTCCTCCGACAGCCAGGCAGGAGCTCCCGGCAGCGACAGTGTCGAAGACTTCAAAACTTCGATCAGAACCTACGGATGGTCTCAGAATACCTCCAAAAGGCCCCATGCTAAATTTCAAGTCAAACGGACGAAGTTTGACCCTTCATCAACTCTCAGAAAGCAAAAACAGGCCTACCGGCGATGGAGCACCCCGGAATCATGGCATCCAAATCGGAGCTAATGGATCATCTCAAAATGACTCCAATAGGTCCCCGGTCAAGTTTTAGGTCAAACAGACATCGTTTGGCCTAGTTTCAAAGCTCGGCATTTTCCTCGAGGTGAAATCAGGGCGAGCATTTGCGGGACCCCAAAAGGCTTCAAAACTCAAACTAAAGCCCATGGTTGGTCTTACTTACTACTCAGGAGGCTCCCTGTCAAATTTCAGGTCAATCGGACATCGGTTGACCACAAGTCAAAGCTCGGCATTTCTCTCATGGCGAAATTAAGGCAAGCATTTGCGGGACCCCGAACGGCTTCAAAACTCAAACCAAAGCCTATGGTTGGTCCTATCTACTGCTCAAGAAGCTCCACGTCGAATTTCAGGTCATTCCGACATCGTTTGGCCTAGTTTCAATGCTTGACAAAAAATCGGCAAAACCGCACAACAAAGTCTTCGGCTTTCCAGAAAAATAGGAAACTTTGTGCTCCGATTTGCGTTTCTTCTCGTTGGGTTTTCTTCAAGAGAATCAGGCCAATAAATGAGGGGAAATGTCAGGAAAAAATCAAAAGAAAAAAGAATGAAAAAAGATCGAAAAACGGCGAAGAAACGGCGACCGAAAGGCGGCCAAAAAATGGGCCCAAGGCCCATGGTCGCCGGTGACCTTGGTGCATGGTCGCCGGCGACCATGGAAATTCCGGCGACCCAAAAATTCGCCGGAAGACCCTTTTTCGGGTCCTTTTCGCGTTTCGAGTTGATTGGCTCTTGTGATTTTTCCAAAATCTGATTTTTCGTGCATGAAATCCGATGATCTTCGTCAACATCATTGGATGATCATTAGATGCCTCGAAATCGCCAACCGGCCGATAAAGAAAGCACACTTTCTGCCCGCCCAATCGTGAAATCGACAGGACAGATGTTGCCGGCACGTTGACATTAATCAATATCTGAAATTGCATCGCCATCCGACATCAAACAGCATGTGGATCCACCGGCGATCATCGCAAGAAGAATTCCAAAAGACGCGGCGCGGCCCGCGACTCTTCAAGCGACTTGGTGACCAATTAATGAGGTTAAATGACCCGTTTTATGACAAGTTAATGCGGTCATTAACTCATTATTTTGGACGGCCCAATCAAAAGCAAGCAAATGGGAGTTACAAGTCAGAGGATTTATGGCATTAAAGCCATGAAACTCCTCCCATGATAGGGATTGAAAGCAATTAAAGGCTCATTATTCTCCATCGGCCAATCAAATTCAAGGAAAAAGGAGTTACAAAACAAGTAATTTAAAAACTTGTAACTCCTCTCATTATGAGCATTAATGCATTCAATGCTCATAAACCCTCCTAAATGGCTACCAAAGGCCTATAAATAAGAGGGCATTCCAAAGGGAAAGGATCCGGATCTAGCTCTCGCTCTCCCCCCGACGAAGACAAAAAAATCCAGAGGCCCTGCAACTCTACTGCAAAGACCACCAAAAGGTGATTGAAGCACCCTTGGGGGGCCACCCCCCCAAGGACCTCCCTTCTTCTACCAACATGGCTAAAACGTGGCTTTTCAGTCCGTTTACTTAGCTTTTTATCGGATATAAGACCTTCTCTTGGTCTTCGTCCTTTAAAAATCTGAGGTTAGAAAGCCGAGCCAAGAATCCAAGCATTGTGTTCTCATCTGCATGGACGATGGAGGAGCCCATACATGACTCGCGACCGTCGATCTGAACGTGTCCCCACAATCGAATGAGAAGTCAGATTCCTTTTGTTAATTTCTATTGTACTTTATTTTTCTTTTAGAGACAAAAATCACAACTCTTGTCTTTCATAATGGATAAGACTTGTAAATCGCCTTTTACGGCAAAATCGCCTTTCACGGCAACAAATGAAATCGCCTTTCACGGCATTCAAAAAACCTTTGTCTCTTTTCTTAAAATATGTGTGCAATAGAAACTAGAAAAAGTTTCATTTCCCCTTTCTACTTGTGAAGGTGGATCTTCGGATCACCATTCCTAAATTCCAAGTAGAAAAGTGAAATTGGCATACCCGTACAAAAAAAAGAGAAAGATGTTGACCCCTTTATCTTTTTCTTCTCCTCCCCTCCGCCGTACCCCGAAAGACCAGGGGCGGAGGCAGCGGGAGAGAGGGAAGAATCGGGTCCATCAAGCTGGCATACCCGGTGGGACACGTTCATTTGAGAACATGAACTTAGATTCTTTGGCACCTCTCTAGTTGGTGGCCAATGTTGAATCTCGCAAAAAAAAAAAAAAAAAAACATGAGATGGGATTTTTTTTTTGTTTTGGAAATTTCTTTCTTTAAGTCTATTTCCAATCTTTCTCCTTCTCGAAAAAAAAATCTTCTCTTGTTCTTTGAATTCAGATCTGAGAAATCTCGATCTCCTCCCTTTTGGACTCAGTGCCCGCAGAAATGTTTGAGCACGTTTTCAGATTGGGAAAGGGACCGTTTGCTCTCTTTGATGGGTTCAAAAAAAAATCTGATTTCAAACTTGTCAGATTTTCAAAAAAAAAAAAATCTTCTCTCTTTTGGATCCAAATTTGAGAAATTTTGGTTTTCTTTTCCTTTCTGACTTAGGGCTCGCAGAAATTGTTTGAGCCCCTGTTCAGACGGGGAACGGGCCATTCGCTCTCGCTGGTGAGTTCCAAAAAAAAAAATCTGATTTCAAACTTGTCAGGTTTTCAAAAAAAAAAAATCTTCTTTCTTTTGGATCCAAATTTGAGAAATTTTGGTTTTCTTTTCCTTTCTGACTTAGGGCTCGTAGAAATTGTTTGAAGCCCTGTTCAGACGGGGAACGGGCCATTCGCTCTCGCTGGTGAGTTCCAAAAAAAAAATCTGATTTCAAACTTGTCAGGTTTTCAAAAAAAAAATCTTCTTTCTTTTGGACTCAAATTTGAGAAATTTTGGTTTTCTTTTCCTTTCTGACTTAGGGCTCGCAGAAATTGTTTGAGCCCCTGTTCAGACTGGGAACGGACCATTCGCTCTCTCTGATGAGTCCATAAAAAAAAAAAAAAAAAACGGGGATGCATTTGAGAACACGAAAGTTTTACCGATTGCGTTCTTTGATCGAAGTTGACCTAAGAAAAGCCTTGTCCAGAGTTTGGAGACAGCTAGGCTGTTCTAGGTAAGGGTCCTCCAAACGGGTTCATTAAGTAATCCTACCCTTACCTGGGGGTTGATCTATCAACATTGGTTTCATAAGAACGAATCGTGAGAACTCGATGTATTCTCAAACCCTAAAAAATAAAAAAAAAAAAAAAAATCGTCGATTTTTTGTTCAAATTTGAGAAATCTTGATCTCTTCCTTTTCAGACTCTGTGCTCGCAGAAATGTTGAGCACGTGTTTGAACTGGAACATCATTTGCTCTCTTTGATGAATCCGATACTGACTTTCAAAAAAAAAATTCGTCGATTTTTTGTTCAAATTTGAGAAATCTTGATCTCTTCCTTTCCAGACTCTGTGCTTGCAGAAATGTTGAGCACGTGTTTGGATTGGAACATCATTTGCTCTCCTTGATGAATCCGATACTGACTTTCAAAAAAATCTTCGAAAAAAAAAAAAAAAAACTTCTGTCACGTTTGGGTTCAAAGTCGAGAAATCTTGACCTCTTCCACCTCGGATTACTGTGCTCGCAGAAATGTTGAGCACGTGTTTGGGTTGGAACGTCATTTGCTCTCTTTGATGAATCTGATCCTGACTTTTCCAAAAAAAAAAAAACTTCCGTCATTGTTGGGTCCAGATTCGAGAAATTCTGGTTATTTCCCTTTCGGACTCTGTGCTCGCAGAAATGTTGAGCACGTTTTCGGATCGGAGTGCCATTTGCTCTCTTTTATGAACCCAACCTTGACCTTTCAAAAAATCCCATCTCATGTCCATTTCAAGGATGCGATTTACAACATCTGTGCCTAGCGGTGCTAGTACGCCCTCTTGGGTCTACTGTATTCGCGACCGACACATTTGTACTCCCAACCTTATATCATTTTACCTCGAGTGAGCCTCGCTCCTCGGTAATCTGAATTAAGGTTCACAATCGCTTCTAGCAGTCACTGGAACGCTCACTCTGAGCCTTTCATACTCGCGTTTAGAACAATTGTATACTCTATGGCTTTTTGCCTTCTTCATCTTGCTTAGGCCGGGCCTTGTCCCCTCGAGCAAATTGAAAAGAAAAAACCATAGTTTATTTCCATTTATGATCACCACATTCTTGTGATTACTAATGGATCCGGTCTTGTTTCAGAAAGGTTTTTCAAAACTAACATGGCAGCTTCGCTGACAATCACCTTCGATGAGAACAAGTACCAGCTGATGCTTCAAGAGAAGCAAAACAAATGCGCTCCTAAGCGCCTCGCCAGCGGCCGAAGTATCACTTCCTTCGGTAACACACAAGACACCGGGTCGACCTCCTCTCCCCGGTCCATCGTCTTTGGGTCGCTGGGACCTTTCCCACTTCCCGCGGAAGAAACAACTCCTACCAAGAAGCAGAAAACCGCCCCTGGGCGCGTCACTACCGTGACACCAAAGGCAACCGCCAAGAAGACTGAAGCTCGCGACAACTCCGCGAAACCTCAGCCTGCAAGAAACCAGGTCTACCTCAAGACTTGGTCTCCAAGACCTTCTCCAAAACAAAGAAGGTCCCAAAGATCTGTAAGGCCAGCATACCTGGCCCCGCTCAAGGAGAACCGGTTCTACCCTCTCTCGTACACGAAAGAGGAGAAACCAGCCCTCCACCAAACAAAATCCACCCAGCACGAGCCGGCTTGCTCCGATAAGCCCAGGATCAAGTCGTGCATCATCAGGCCTCAGCGAGAACCTGTCAAGGCCTGTATTCCTGCAACTCGGCCCTTCATCTCAACAGGGGCCGAGCTCGCCAAATTTAAAGCTTCGCTGCGACAGGCTAAGGACCGCGTCCGGATCCTGTCCTTGCCAAATTACAAAGAAGACAAGCTCGGCTGCTGCGTGCGAGGGACCACCTCCTTCGTGGCTAGAGCACAGCCCGAGCTAACTGAAGCTCAAATCGCTCGTCGTATGCGTCGCCGCGCGGCGTATCGGCAAAAGAGACTAGAGAAGCAAAGAGCCCAGCACTCCACGCTCCAGGTCTCTCAAAAATGGGTCGAAAAAAAATCACCCAACCAAGTTGCTACTGTCCATATGGTTGGCAAAACCAAAAGGCGCCAGAAGTCAGCAACAAAAATCCATGTCAAGCGACCGGTGACTCGCAGCGTCTCCCGGGCGCGAAGACATAGAGAAGATTCTCCCACTCCTTCAAGTCAAGGACACCGGAGCAATCACTCTTCGAGCTCTTCATCCAAAAGAATGAGCTCCAGCTCAGTCACCAAGACGATATCCTCATTCGACTCTCGAAGGATGAACGTCTTGGTCACAAATGCTGAGCAGCCTCCACCGCAAGATGACGTAGCCGCACGCATCCAGCAGCTGGAGCAAGGACAGCAGAGGATAGAAGCTCTCATGGAGAACTTACTTCTTACCCTCCAACGTCCACCGAATAATGAAGCTCCTCCAAGTCACCACGAAGAGGAGGTAAATGAGTCACGCGCCCTTACCAAAAAGGACGTTGACGATATCCTCGCCAAAGCAAAGGAAGAGGATTCACTAAAGGAACACGGAATCAAGCCACCATATCCCTTATGGATGGACTCGGTACCGTTTCCTACCAAATTCAAACAGCCCACTCTCCAAACATATATGGGGAAGGGCTCAGCCAGACAACATGTCATCCATTTCAAAATCCTGACGGGAGCCATCGCGGATCAAGACGCCCTCAAGATCCGTCTCTTCGCAAGTACCCTAAAAGGTACGGCCTTTGATTGGTACTCCCCTCTTCAGGAGGACTCTATCCAAAACTGGGCCATGATGGAGACACGCTTCCTAACTCACTTCAGAGGTGAGGATCATCCTGTGACTATGGCTCAACTCTGCAGCCTAAAACAGGGAGAGAATGAGTCGACATACGACTACATTCACAAGTGGAAGGCAATGGCGTACAAATGCTCAGACGTACTGCCACAAGCGTCGCTGGTCGACATCTGCCGTAACAACATGAGAGCAAAAATATGCTCCATGATTATCGGTAACAAATCAAAAAATATGGGAGAACTCCTAGAAGCATCAATGGAGGCTGAAACGGTGATCAAAGACCTCAGCAGTCAGAAATCATCAAAGAAGGAGCCGACCGCTATTGCAACCTCGAAGCAAAAGAAAAAGGAGGTTCTCAATGTGCAAACCAAGTCAGCTCCGCAGCCACCAAAGAAAGCTGAAAACAAAGGTGCAGGTAAGAGACCTGAACTCTCTGATGCCTTCAAAGAACGAGTAGAAAAGAAACCCGTTCGATGAAGATGTCGAAGAAATCTTTGAGGCTCTCTTGGCAAACGGGAAGCTCACCCTGCCTGAACCCAAAAGACCAGGAGATGTTGGCAAAACCAACGATCCCCGGAACTGTCCATACCACCAGATGATCTCGCATCCTCTCAACGAATGCTTGGTTGTGAGAGAAAAGATCAACGAGATGTGGAAAAACGGAGTCATCACCTTTGACAAAAACTATGGGTCTGCCTCCGTCAACATGGTGTCATATGGACAAACACAAAAGTCACCAAAGAAGAAGGTCACTACTTCCTTCAAGATGATAAAAATGGCTCCAACATCCCAAGAGCTAGTCCCGTGCCCAACACCAGATGGACAGCCCATATGGGTACATCCCGATCTCCTGGAAGATGAAAACTGGGAGATCGTCAAAACAAAGCCGACCGCTCGACAGTGAAGGCAAGCCAGGAGACAACTCCGTAAGCTTAAACAGCAGGAGAAAGCTCAGCCAAAACAAGAAGTTCCTGAAAAGGCAGAAACTTCCCCTACCCCTTCACTGGGGGCAGCAGAAAAGTCTCCTTCCGAGACTTCAAGGCCGGCAAGGAAATTCACCCTTCGTGATTTCATGCCATCACTACTAAAGACTGAAGACATGCAGGGGGCATCATACTCTTGCAATTCAGTAGTTGGATTCCCCATGGATGGGTACGAGTCCAGTGACACCGCCAGTGACACCGATGAATGGGAGGAATCCCTCGAAACAGGAGAATACCTCTCCGACGAGGAATGGATCCCCGAATCCCATCTCATGCCGGTGATCTGGTATAACCCTTTACAACCACAGGGATCTTGGTCTGATGATGAAGGAGACCAAGAGGTTGTTCAGGAAAATGCTGTTGACACAGCACCTGCCAATGCTCCGGTAGAACCCGATCAGGAGGAACTACAAGGAGTAGATGAAGAAGAAGATCTGGCCCCTATGCCTGATCTCGAAGAATATGCAAGGATCTTGCAACATCTTGCCATAGAGCGAGGACAAGATCACATCAATCAGCTTCATCGCAATCCATAACCGGTGATCCCGGAAAATCTACAGGAATCCCCTCCAGTAACTCCTGAAAATGAAGAAAACTGCTGGGTGGATGATCCCCTTACATCAGAGGATGAATCTGACTCCCAACAATCCGTTCCGGAGACGTTTCCTATTGCTTGCAATGCGATAGTTCGAGACGACAGCGCCTCTGGAGCTTCATCTGCCGAGGCAACAAACTCCCATACTACATCAGGTAGTATATCCTCTGATATTACTACCTCAGAGATGGCATCTTCTCAACCTTCGTCTTCTGAGACTGTCACATCAGAGTACAGACCTCTTCTGGCTGACCACCTTGAAGACGTCTCTACCGATGAAGTCTACCCAGTCAACTGGTCCCAGATGCCCAACCTCATGGGTGATGTCTGGACCGATGAAATTGTAAACAAAGAAGACAAATTGCTGGACGCTGTTCAGGACTTGTTCCCGGAAAATGCTCCATGCAATGCAATCACTGAGGATGGTAATGTTGACACGGAAGCATCTTCAGCGAATGAAGAGGATCAGCCCCTCAATCCCGAGGGTGGACTTCCGAATGAAGAACCGTCTCTAGAAGCTCTCGAAGTTGGTAAAGGTACCCGCTCTGGCCGGGATTACCACAAAAACTACAATCTAACTTCTTCTTCTTATGTAAATCCTTCGGGACAGAATGTAAGCGCCCCAAGTAGCAACATTAATGAAAATGCAGGCCCTAAGGAGGCTTTCAAGTATGACTTGATTGAGCACTTTAGACACATACCTCCACGCCTGCACATCCTAGACTTATTACGAATGTCTCCCCAAACTCGTGATAGTCTCATTTCAGAACTGCAAAGACTGAATGTGGATGTCGACAAGCATGCCCCACAAGTCCTACAAATTGAAATGGACTATAGGGTTAAAAAATCAAATACCTCCTCAAAAGGAGAAAAGAAGAAGACTGAGGGATCTTGCAATGATTGCCTCTCAGTTCAAAAAGCAGCAAGTGCAACTATCGCCTTCACTAAGGAAGACCTCCTACTAGGCGAAACAAAGCACAACCGGCCCTTATACTTTACAGGGTACATCAAAGAGATGCCGATACACAGAGTACAGATCGATCCGGGTTCTGCCCTCAACCTCATCTCTACTTCGGCACTCGAAGAGCTGGGCATCCCGCCTAGCAAGCTGAGTCACACATCCATGTCTATCTTCGGATACGATGGAAGCGCTCAGAGGCCTATCGGCAAGATTAGGTTCAAGTTGCAAATCGGTGATCTTATCTCTGAAGTCACTGTATATGCAATAAAGACCCCCTCATGCTACAACATCCTTCTCGGACTCCCTTGGATACACGAGAGTGGTGTTGTTCCTTCAACTCTTCATCAGTGCATCTAGTTTGTTGGCAACGACGGCTTGGTACGTCGGGTATTTGCAGACAAAAAGCTTTTCAAAGGCAAAGAAGTCCATTTCGCAGACTCGCAGATGTACAAAGATGAAAACGAAGAAAAGGAGAAAGAAACAGCATCCTTTGCCGAAAGTCTCCAGAAAGATAAAGGCAAGGCTCCCCAGCAACCACCGGAAGAAAATCAACCATCCGGCGAAACCGAGGAGATCAACCAATCTCCTTTTGTTGTCTCCCTCAAGTCTTCAAAGCCGCTGGTGATCACTATCAAGGCGAAGAAGACCAAAACAAAAGCCTGGGGGCAAGTTCGTCATCTCCTTTGTGTCTATTATGCAAGACACAGATCGGATTCAGAAGACAGAAGACGACAACGTCGTCCAAGCCAAGCTGATACTGCAGCAAGCCCAACCTGCTCTCACTCCATGGATGGCACACTGCTAGCATAGACGACTCCAGCATCAGCTTCCTCATGTTCGACAACCTCACCAAAAGAAAGCCGATCTTTTTCCACAGGTCGGCGGCTTCTTCATCAAACTCTTCGCTTGAGCCTTTCCAAAACGAAGGTATGCCACAACTATCCTTGTATAGTCCAATGGCGCAAGCTATCATGAAGAAAATGGGCTATGACGCTCGAAATCCAATCGGCTTGGGAGGTGGCCACGGTATTCTCGTACCATTGGAGCCCACCCTGACAAAAGGCCAGCAGGAGGATTGGAAACTCTATCGTCATATAGAAAAGTCTTCATACGGACTGGGCTACGACCCTGATGCTCCCATGAGACAGTTGACCCAAAGGCTACAAAGTCGTCTGGCCGACGAAGCCTCAACATCTCGTGTCTGAAGATATTGATCTCCCTGGATATCTCTTTGAAGAGTTACCCGTCAAGGATCCAGGAAGCTCCTCCAATTGGTACGATTTCTCTGATGATGAAGAGGAATTGTCCGATGATACAGATGCACAGTCTTCTGGTCCAGAAGAACCATCATCTCCAAAAGAAGTGCCATACTTCGATCCAGTTTCAACAGGTGATTGGGACCATCTCATAGCAAGTCTTGAGAAGAGTGCCGATCAAGAAGACCCATGGTCAGAAGCACAGCCTTGGTCTGAGAATACCTTTGAAACTCCGGAAGGTCTTGTTGAGTTGGAAGCCTCCGAAAATATTATGGAGGAACCACCTTCAAGTCTTCCAACAGAAGATTCTGTTCAAAAGATAGACTTGGGAACGCCAGATAGCCCACGTCCTGTATTCATAAGCAAGAATATAAAGGATGATGAGTTACCCGAGTATATCGCTTTTCTTCGTGAGTTTGTTGATTGTTTTGCATGGTCTTACGCTGAAATGCCTGGTTTAGACCCCAAAATAGCAGTTCACAAACTCAATCTACAAAAAGATATCAAGCCTGTCAAACAAGGCCAAAGAAGATTTCGTCCTGACATAATGGACAAAATTGAACAAGAAGTTCAGAAACTCAAAAACGTTGGCTTCATCCGCGAGGAACAGCATCCTGAATGGTTGGCCAACATCGTCCCAGTGACAAAGAAAAATGGGCAGATTAGGGTCTGTATTGATTATAGAGACCTGAACAATGCATGTCCTAAAGATGAATTTCCGCTCCCCATACCGGAGGTGATGATCGACAACACCTGTGGATTCGAGCGGATGACATTCATGGATGGTTTCTCTGGGTACAATCAGATAAAAATGCATCCTGAAGATGAAAGACACACATCATTTCGGACCCCATTTGGCGTGTATTGTTACACTGTAATGCCATTTGGTCTGAAAAATGCTGGTGCGACATATCAGAGGGCTATGATGAAATATTCCAAGATATGCAGCATAAGACGGTCGAATGCTACGTTGATGACCTCGCCGTCAAAAGCAAAAAGAAAGAAGACCATCTCAAAGATCTTCGAGAAGTCTTCCTCCGACTACGCAGGCACAAACTGCGAATGAATCCCCTAAAATGCTTCTTCGGTGTATCATCGGGTAAGTTCCTCGGATTCGTAGTTCGGAAAGCGGGAATAGAGCTTGACCCTATCAAAGTCAAGGCTATCCTAGAAATGCCATCCCCAAAAACCCTGAGACAGTTAAAAGGGCTTCAAGGAAGATTGGCATACATTCGACGGTTCATCTCCAACCTGTCAGGGAAATGCCGTCCATTCTCCCGCCTAATGAAAAAGGGCGTGGACTTTGTCTGGGATGCTGAATGCGAAACTGCGTTCCAAGACATCAAGTCATACCTGACCAAACCTCCAGTACTGGCTGCCCCCACAACTGGAAAACCATTTATCTTGTACACAAGAGCCCTCGACCACTCTTTGGGAGCTCTACTTGCACAAGGAAATCATGAGGGAAAAGAAGCTGCTCTATACTATCTCAGCCGCATGCTGGTAGGTGCAGAGCATCGCTACTCTCCAGTCGAAAAAGAATGTCTTGCAGTGATGTTTGCTGTACAAAAGCTACGTCACTATCTGCTGTCCAACACAGTATACCTGATCTCGAGGATCAATCTCCTGAAGGTCCTTGTCACAAAAGCAGGTTCCCTCAATGCCCGACTGGCAAAATGGTCTATCCTCCTGTCACAATTTGATATTAGGTATGTACCACAAAAGGCAATCAAAGGTCAAGCTCTGGCAGACTTTCTTGCAGAGCATCCGTTGCCTGAAGATTCTCCACTCAGGGATGATCTCCCAGACGAGTCAGTCTACAACGTGGAGGCTTCCTTATCAAATGCTTCCTGGGATATGTACTTCGACGGTGCAACCAGGACAAGTGAAAAAGGAAATCAAATATCAGGGATTGGCATCCTCTTTGTTAGTCCCGACAAATACATGATTCCACACGCCTTCTCGCTACTGGAACCATGTTCAAACAATGCAGCTGAGTACCAAGCCCTGATTGTAGGATTGGAACTCGCCCTCGAATCCGGCATCACAGTGCTAGAAGCCTTCGGGGATTCTCAACTGATCGTCAACCAGATGAATCAGAAATTTGAAATCAGGAA